>CAJNIZ010002986.1:0-24678 GCA_905231905.1 Symbiodinium pilosum | reverse complement strand
GTACCCCTAATTTTGGGAAATCCTTCATGTTTCGTTCAGAGATAGCTTTATTTCGGATTTTCAACCCTAAACTTAAACCCTATGTAACTCTGTACACTCATGATAAACCCACACTGCTTGCAATTCCAAGTATGGGGCCCTAAGATATAAGCGGTTAAGGGTTTAGGTTTTAATGCCCAAAGATATAGGCGGTTTGTATTTAATCTTCGGGAGAACCAACCACAATGATGGAGAATCAAATGGAAAACAACATGGAGAATGAAATGGAAACCCTAGGTCCCGTCAAAGGGGTATGGAGGGATGCTACCCCCAATAACGGAGAATCAAGGTTTAACTGTTTCTCACCGCCCGTAAACCCTAAACGTTAAGCCCCCCCCCTACACCCTGAACCCTAAACTTCTCTTACCTATTATATAACTGAACGTTTAATGTCCTTAGTCGTTTTTGGCCCTTAGTCGTTTTAGGCTCGCCTTAGTCGTTTCAGGCCCTTAGTCGTTTCAGGCTCAGGCGCTCAGTCGTTTAAGGCTCACCTTAGTCGTTTTAGGCCCTTAGTCGTTTTGGGCTCGGGCCTCCTTGCGGGCGGGCTCTAGGGTTCGGGCTCCAGGGCTCGCTTTAGGGTTCTGGCTGCAAGGTTCTGGCTCTAGGGTTCGGGCTCTAGGGTTCGAGCTTTAGGGTTCGAGCTTTAGGGTTCGAGCTTTAGGGTTCGAGCTTTACGGTTGGGGCTTTAGGGTTCAGAGCTTAGGATTCGGGAGTTTGCGCTCTAGGATTAGGATTTAAGGTTTAGGGTGTCATTTTCTTCATGATGTGGGACCCAATGTGCGGGTGGGTATTTTGTTGTTACTGGATGAATCTGCTCAACCGGTGAATGCTTGGACTTGAGATGCTGAACCCTATACCCTAAACCCTATACCGTAAACCCTAAACCCTAAATGTTGAGCCCCCTTCAGGAGCAGCGCATGCGTGCCGCACTGATTGCCCTGAGTGTGGGCGCCTTCATTGCTGGCCATGGCAAGGACGGCCGTGCTCCCGGCAAGGGTTTTGGGCTTAGGGTTTAGGGTTGTGGGCCTAGGGTTTAGGGTTTTGGGCTTAGGGTTTAGGATTTTGCGCTTAGGGTCTAGGGGGTTTAGGGCAATCTGGGGTTTGAAGAGTTTGGATAATGGATGAAGCCAGGGGGTTTTGAAAGGTTGTATGGAATTTCATGAGCAGTTACATCAATCTAATGGCTCCTCGGTTGCATGGAGTTTCTGAGGGATGAACCTAGAGGCTGTGAAGAGTTGCACGGTTTCTTGAACAATTGTACAATCTAAGGGCTCTTGGGTTGTGTGGAGTTTCAGAGGGTAATGTGAGGGGCCTTCATGGCAGTATAGAATGTCAGAAGCCGATGTACGGGTTTGCTATGGCGGTATGGAGTCTCACAAGGAAATGTTCAGGCGACATCTAGGGTTGTAACAGAGTGCTGTCAGGTTTTATCGGCGATGTCTGGGTTTTGGGTTCGGGGAGGGCACGGCATAAACTTCAGGAGTAAACTGCTGGTCAGGGTTGGCAAATCCTCAAGGTGCATTGTTGTCTTCAATTTACACCTTCCATCAACATACTGGAATGGGTTTTGGGCACCTCTTTTAGAGACCTCCAACTTCGTTTCAGTGAAAATCAGCTAGGCGTGAGAGATACAATGCATGGAAGACTTGAACCCAGGGCTTGGCACATCACCTGTATGGGTGGCGGACTTAGGCATTTGCTGACATAGTTGCTCGATGAGACTCGGGACGGTGTTGGCCGCAGGGTTGTAGCTTTGTCTGTCATTCTTTAGTCAAGGTTTCTTGGGGTGATTGGGGGGCGTGAAAGTTTCAGATCTTATGGGCTTTGATAGGGGTCAGAATTGAGAGTTCAATGGAGCATAAGGAAGTAGATCCGCGGCTCGAGCATTGCTCCTCACCAGCATACCTTTGTGAGTTAGGATGACTGGCAGCTGTAGGTGAGACAGGTAGCTTACAGAAGCTGTGTACGGGTCGGGATGGTCCCGTACACCGGTATGAGATTGGGAGACTCCCCGTTTCGACGTTCGTTTGGTGCAGGATGCTGCCTGTTGAAGATTTGCTCTACGTCACGGACGTGAGTGCATGACCTACGGAACGCGTTACCGAGCCCGTCTCGAATACATAACACCACCCCACCAAATTACAAATAGTTATATAGTCCCGTGTAGTACGTTCACATTCCTTATGCTCGGGGGGGAGTGTGAGGTGTGATAATCGGGGCGAGGTGATTTACAGTATGCTCAGATCTTAGCTAGGGCCATGTCCATCTACAGTAGTGGGGATGGTAGGGTGTCCAGAAGCGGAAGTGTCTTAGCTGATTCCATACAACAGAGCGACACAATTTTACCCTACCAATGTTAGCTGGGAATCGAGGACTGGAGCCTATAGCAGTCCCTATCAAATCCTCAGAATCATCCTTGTTCTGGTCCCTAAACCCTACCTCGCTGAGCATGAGCAACTTACCACTGCCCAACAGCGGACCAGGCTTTCGTAAGTACGCTTACATTACAATGTCCAATCCTATGATTCTTCGGTCACACACGAACTATCCCGCATACCTCAAGCAAGATCTTAAACCCTGAACTCCGCACTCTGAACTCACCCGAAACCCCCAAACTCTAAACCCAACGCTAAAACCTAAACCCTAGGCCCTAAACCCAAACCCTAAACCCTTCACCAAAACTGGCAGGATCTGATCGAAAACAAAGACTTCGCGGAGATTGTCAACGTAGCTAAATCCCAGGGGCTCCTAGGCTGAAGGAAGGTTTAGGGTTTAGGGTTTAGGGGTTTAGGGTTTAGGGTTTAGGGGTTTAGGGTTTAGGGTTTAGGGGTTTAGGGTTTCTTTGCTTAGGGCTTAGGGCCATGTGAGCTATTGTCCAGGGATTTAGGGTCTAGGGTTTAGGGACTAGGGATGCAGGGTTTAGGGTTTAGGGTCTCAACTCCTTAAAGGGGGTTATATGGGGGTTTATATAGGGGAATACTATTGGGGTTATTGAGGGGATACTAGGAGTTTAGACTATGGCTCAGGTGGCTATGGGGTTTTACTTGGATATATTAGGGATGTATATGCGTATATTGGGGTATAGGGATATACAAGGACTTGCAGAGATACTTATTAGGGTTACGGGAGTAGTGTTTAGGGTTTAGCAGTAGTATCTTATTTGGTGAGACCATATTATCCCAATACTGGAGAACCAAATGCAAAAGAGACTGGAACGTGAAGTGAAAACTGGGATCATGTAGTATAGCTATTTGTGGTACTATGGTTCCCAACATAGAGTCACATGATACCTTCTTTTTCATTGTGTAGATGACTGTGCGACTCGGTGTTGGGTTTCGGATGATCTCAGGGTGCTCGTCTGCATGATATAGGGTTTTCATATGGTTTGCATTTGCCTGTGAGTGACATTCTTTGCATAGTCGTTTATTTACGGACAGCCTTCAATCAATTGCGACATCAGCCGTCTTCCGCATTCCCGCAATAGGTTCCAGACACCATGTACGGTGGAATGTATCAGTTGGAACAAATGATTTTATTGCAGGGCCTGATCCGGAATGCATACGAAGTTCTTGCAACCCTGAACCCTCAACCCTCAACCGTTGATCTCGACCCTAGATCCCGAGTGCTAAGCTCTAGGCCGTCAACTCTACATCTTTTACCTTCTGCAGACCCTAAACCCTGAGCCCTGACCGGTCACGTTTATTACAGGACGCATTAGATTTCGAAGCCTTTATTCCACGTTTCCACAGCTTGCGGAAAAGAATCTTCTAAGAATTCTAAGACAAAATCGAAGCTCTTTAACTCTGGGAGTTTCGGACAGCAGGGTCGTTCCTTTTCTGGACTAGCTTCCAGAGGAAACCCACTTCCTGGCTTGTGTTTTTTCTTGGTAATTCCGCATCGTCGAAGCATTGCGTTCAACCTCGTCCCTGAATCTTGGGGCCTCATATCCACGTCGAGAAACTGTTGGACATAGTTATTGTCGTATAGGTAAACAACCTAGTATGGAATGCTTAAGAATCGGTTTCAAATTTAGCAGAAAGGAATCTCGCGAAGTTTTAGTGACTTTGGCTGCAATCTAGTTGTCTAAATTCAAAAAAACGTTACCCTGCTTCCGTTGCGGACTCCAAGCCATAGATCGTAAATCTCCAGATGCTTTAAACCCAACATGCCGAGGCGTCAAAACCCTCAATCCTCCCAACCCGACAAAGCCCTGAGGTATCTGGACCTCGAACCGCACGAGTCGTCGACAAAGCGCAAAGCTGAGGTCCATGCCCCTACGCAGGACTCTTGCATGACTTTTGTACACAAAAAGATTGTAATTCCCACGATATAAGATACTTAGGGCCACGCTGGATTCCCAGTATCAACCCCTGCATCCTATACCTAAACTCCAACCCCTAAACCCTAAACCTAGAACCTCCAAACCCTAAATCCTAAACCCTAAAACCCCAAAACCCTATCCCCTGAACCCCTTTAAGGTTTTTGGATTGAGGGTTTGCGGTTTGGGGTACAGGCTTTTGAGGTGAGGGTCTAGGGTTCAAGGTTGAGGGCTTAGGGTTCAGGGGGTGTAGGGTTTGAGGCCGAAGGTTTAGGGCTTAGGGTTTGTGGGTCAGGAGTAGGGTCTGGGGTTTGGATTTGAAGATGTATCTCGTCCTCCCACACTACCTACCTACTAGAAGGGCTCCCTGCAACCCTACTTGGAGGCTCATGGGATTGAGCTACATATCCCCATATTTCCCTATATATCCCAAAAAAACCTTATATCCCCTATCTAAACCCTCTTCCTACTGGCGAGCAGGAGCCCAGGCAGGAGGCAAACCCAAGCCTCAACGTCTACCTCCTGAACAAGATCTTGAAACTCCGGGAGGAGGCGCGATTCGCTTTGGGCTTTGGGGTTTGGGGGTCAGGGCATAAGGCTTTCAGGGGGTTTTGGGGGGGTTTAGGATTCAGGGGATTAGGGTTCAGGGCCAGGTTAGGGTTTGGGGTCTGCAAGGCGCAGGGCTCAGCATACCTTCCCTTAGGGGGCGGGGTGGGGCGGGGGGGAATCTCCACAACATTCCCGTATGATTGCCTTAGACCTCAAATATGATCACCAGGTATACCTGTGCATTCCCTCCTCCATTAAGGATAGGGGCCTAGGGTGTAGGGTAATGGGGTCTACGCCGGTGGGACGGAGGGTTTGGAGTTGAAGGGTTACAAAGAAGTTGCATAAGGGTTCTAGAGTGAATATAAACATAGGACTAGGAGGAGGACCGCCCAGGGCTTGCAAAGGCAGTGCATACCATACGAGGATTAATTAGCGCTGTACTGTAAATGAATTTTGAACAGAAAGGTCTAATAAGAGGTCATGCAGGGATTGTGCAAGGGTTTAAGTGAAAGATGTCTGAAGGGAGCTTGTGCAGCGACATAAAGGGTGAATGTGTTTGCACAGTGTTTCTGGTGGGCTACATGTGGGTGAGAGCAGCAAGTTCTGGTTTGTAGCTTTGTGGATTATGAGACTAAACTCCTAGTAGCCCCCTTCATAGCCGCATAGCCCCTATAGTAGTCCCCTACATAATCCCCTATGTAAGTCCCCTTTAAGGAGTGTAGAGTATAGAAATCCAGGGTTTGGAGTGGCAAGCTTGAAAGGCAAAGTCTGGGGATTTTGTAGGGTTTAGGGTTTAGTGGTTCCGAGGTTAGGGTTTGCCACGTTTTAGAGTTTCCGGTTTGACGTCGAGGGGGCCTGAGCCCTCAGGATTTAGAGTTCAGGTCTTGGAGTCTGGGTCCTTGGTTTGGGAGGTTGCGAAGTTTGGGTGGCTTCGGCTAAAAAGCTTTAGGCTTCGAGGTCGGCATCGAAGATTCAGGGGCTTTTGCTTCGGGGTTCAAGGACTCGACTTGCTTGCCAGGGGTTTTCTTCGCGCAGATTCCCTCGGTTCTAGGAAGTTCTAGTACAAGGCTATGTTTGACGGAGCGAATCCTTCACGTCCCCGCACAGTGGTACGGTGGTTGCAGGAAATCTTGCACCACTTCGGATCCCCAAAGTATTGATATTATTGGTATCAAGTATAGTGGGTTGTGCAAGATCTCCTCCATCCACAGTGCCACATCATACTCAAAGTCACGTCCCTAAACCCTACACCCGAAACCCCATTTTTTTCAGCAACTCCCATTGAGAGCCTTGCCCTTTGAGTTTATATTTTGGGGATGAAGACTCTAGCAGAGCCACACCTTTGGGGTTCATGGTTTAGGGCTTCCCAGACTCCTAACTCTGGAAGCAACCCCTCCAACCCCAAGCCTAAACCCGAGCTTCAATCCTGAACCATCAGCCCTGAATCGTCAACCTTAAAATGTACATACCGAAGCCCTCAAGCTTTGCACATCAGATCCAGCACCCCTAAACCCTGGACTCCTACTGTAACCGCCTCGCACAAGGAGTACGACGCTTTTCGCAAGCTGATCGAGAGCGGAGGTGTCAACTCATCAGCAGAGGCAGGGGCTTCAGAAAGTGCTTACAACACAGTAGGACTTCTTCAGATTTCAAAGCGTGGAGGTGCGGAGTTCGGGTTTAGAGGTTAGCAAGTTCTTTTTTTGGTCAAAGGGCTTGGCGGTTTGTGATCTTTAGAGGTTCACAGGTTATGGGGTGTAGACGTTTAGTTGGTTTCTTCAATTTGGGGGTTCAGTGGCATGGGGTCTAGCTTCTGGGGGTTTGCATGAGCAGGGAATATCATATGATTGAAGGATGCTATCCTGCACCATTTCAGAAGATGAGAGAAGCACGGCTAGTGCGCAGTCAGAGCCTGCTCCTCTCTCGCATTGCAGTCCCAGCGAGGATTGTTCCTTATCATTTTCAGGCAAAGACGAGGTGTCGCGATACACCGGAAGCAGTTCCGACTGCGCCAGACCGAAAGAACTCCACCATGTCCTCCTGCACCTTGCCATCCGACCACTCCAGGCGCACCGAGTAGATGCGAGCCGACCGGCACCCAATGGTGCGAGTCGATTTTGGAGACGGCCATATGGGGTGAGGAGCCCTCTCAATTTTGACGCGGCTCGGTGCCTTCGACTCCAAACCCTTTTCAAGCCTAAACACTGCGCCCTACACTCTAAGCCCGAAGCCCTAAATCCTGAACAACCCGAAGCCCTTAGCCATCCTAAAGCCAAATTCAGCAAACACCTAAGCCTAACTTGTGAGGCTGGTCGCCGTATCCAATATGCTTCTGGTTAGTCGGGGTGTTTCTTCGTTTGTCCTTTCTTGGGGAAGGGGGATACTAGGAATATAGACTATAGCTCGAATTTTGAGGATAACAGTCTATTAAGGTTTATAGTGGGCCCTCCTAAAACCCGAGCCCTTGACCCTAAACCCTAAACCTACATTAGATCCTTTTTTTGGAAGGCCCCTATAGCCTATACACCCCTGGTTCTGCAGGAGGCTCGGAACGTTCCCCAGAAACAAGACTGTCATTAAAGCGACTTCCCTTCACCTTTTCATGCATGTGTATACCTATAACATCTTTATATATTTAGGGTTTAGGGTTTAGGGCTTAGGGTTTAGGGTTATATATATATATCTATACGAACACACCAGAAACTGCCTACGTCCAGAAGCTTACACGTCTGGCTCCTTAATCTAAAGCCTGCAGCCCTAAACTCCTTGACTATGTACGCTCTAACCACAGTCTCGAAATCTTGGATCCTAAATCGTCATCGCTAAGCACAGCACCTCGATATGCAACTAAACTCCATTTGGGGGGATAAACCCTAAACCCTAAACTGTGTGGCTGAGAAGCTCTGCAGGTTCCGCCAAAAGCCGCAGCCCCACCACCAGCAGAGAAGGCTGGGTAAGAGAGCCCCACAGTTTAGGGTTTAGGGGTTTACAGTAGGGGTCTAGGGTTTCGCGTTTAGTGGTTAGGGTTTAGAATTTTGGGTTTAGGGGTTTAGGGCTTCGGGATTAGGGTTTAGGGTTTGGGGTTTTTGCGAGACCGCCAGAATTTTTCGGATGTAGGGATGTAGGTTTAGGGTTCGGGTTTGAAGTTTAGGGATTAGGGCTTGAGCGGTTCTAGGTTTAGAGGACTTAGGGTCTGGAGTAGGCCTTAGGGTTTGGAGCTTACGGACTTTTAGGGTTTGAGGATTACGGATTCCAGGGGTGAAGTGAGAGGGACTTAGCGTTTCAGCACCCCTAGTGGCTTTTTTTAGGGTTTAGGGTTTAGTAATTAGGTTTCGGAATTTAGGGTTTAGATTTGGTACTGCCCCCCCCCCCCCAGTAACAGTCTATATTAGGGGTCCTATTAAGGGCTATATATACCCATCGTATAATTATTATCCAACTGTTACTGAGTGGGGGCAGTACCCAAGGTTTAGAGTTTTTAGTTTCGTGCCTGCGAGCGCTAAGGCTCGTCCAGTTTTTCAGGCTACGGTATTGAGAGACCTGGAAGACTCGGCAACTAGCTAGCAGTTGGGTAGGAAGCTACATATCACTCAGGGCGATGTTCGCCAGGGGATTCACAAAGCGGGGATCCACAAAGCTGCCCCTAAGAGAGTCTTTGACTTGCTAATGCTTGGAGGTGCGTGCTGTTGCTAACCTAATTAGTAAGTACATTTTGTTTCCTATTCAGAGCTATGGTTGCTTGACCCAGGCGGGTTGACCTTTTGGTTAGAAGTTATAGTCCCCCTCAGGTAGATAGAATATGGGGCCTATGGGGATCTTATTATAATATACCCAAAGCCATATTCTATCTACTTAAGGGTGACTATAAATCCCCAAACCCTAAACCCTATTCTATCTACTTAAGGGGGACTATAGAAGTACAGTTTCCCTGAAGCTGTAAGACTGCTCCAGCAGCCTACGGTCCATTTGATTCTCCATTTCTGGGATCCAACCCTAGACCCTAATGGAGGCCCATCATTAATAAACCCCCTCCTTGCAAGGGCCTTAATATTTGGATCCCTTCTGTTATCCCTATGAAGGGGAGGGGGTTTATTATTCAGGGGTCTACATTAAACCCTAAACTCTAAACCGTCTTGGCCAGCAAGGTCGTGTTGTCCGCGTAGGTAGCTGGACAGCACGAGTGTCCTTGCATAGCCTGATTTAGGTTTTAGGTTTCCTGCGTACATAAAATGCGCACTTGTAGTCGGGTTATAATGACCCTGCTTGGAAGTGGAATCGCCCCATGTAGAAGCTAAAGCGTTAAATGCGTATGAAGGCTTGCAAAACTTAGGGGCCTTATTTTGGAGCCCCTAGAACACGGAACGTAATGTGTTCGGGTGTACATGTGTGGCTTCCTGTTTATGTAGATCTTGACCCAAAACCCTAAACGAACCCTAAACGCTAAACTCTAACGACCCTAATCCTAGAATTTCTAAAAAATGTTTCCCCAAATTAGGGGTACCTTTTTGGGGTGCCTATAATAAGGATCATAGTGTATTAGGATTTATATTGGGGTCCCCTAATTTGGGAAACTACCATATACTACCTTATATAAGTTCTCATTCTGTGTCAGGACATCGACGGCTGGGAGAATGAGGCGTCAACAAGCTCTGGATGCACGGGGCTCAATGTGGGATTTCCCAAAATTGGGGTTGCCTTTGTGGGATCCCTATAGTAAGGATTTTAATATATTAGGGTCTATATTGGGTTCCCTGAATATATTGCAACGACAATTTAGAGGGTAGCATTCACACGAAGGCTTACATCAAAGCAGTTCAATGCGTAAATCTGACGCCTGGATCCATTCTACAATGCTAACCCGCACAGCTTCAGCCTCCGCAAGGTTCAAGGTTCAAAGGTTTGGGGTGTAGGGTTTAGGGATATTCCGAACCAAATGCACCTCGTAAGCTTTGCAATCCAAGCGATAAACAGCTCCTACAGTCCTTCAGGCCTACACCCATACGCATAGGCCTAATCTGTCAGACATCTGACTTTTCAGAAGGAATCCAGATGCCTGCAAACTGGGTCAATGTTAGGGATCCTTTGTATCTTTTGGGGTATAGGACTCCTTATACTTATGTAAAAAGAATCCTTTTTTATTCATAGGGTAATGTGGGCTAAGTAAAGCAATTACGCCCTCCAAACTGTTCAATATGCGAAAAACTTCCCTAAGCCTTCAGCCTGCTAATCTTACCTTTGGTTAGCTAGGAATGAAGGAAAGGGTCTTCCGTCCCTAGATAACCCACTGTATTTAGGGTTTAGGGCTTAAGGAGAGTAGTCCCCATATAACCCATTATGGTAGTTTCCAGTTTCTTGTCCATTCCTTCATGCCCAGCTAACCAGAGGCTAGTAATCCAGACACTTCAATCCTTTACACCCCAAATTCCCATCATCTAGGGACAGCAGACGTTGACCCTGCGCCGAGTGCTGCTTCGCATAGCGAGTGTGCGGGCCTCAAGTTCGGGTTCAGGGTTAACGGTCTGGGTTCATGATTTGAATCCGTGAATCTGTCCGACCTTAAACCCTAAACCCTTAACCCTAAATCTTGGGCCGCAGTGCCACACCCCCCAGATGCACAGCCAGAAACCCCAACCTGCAAACCATCTGCTTTGCGGTAAGGCGCAGAACTTCCGATAATCGTCATGGGAGTAGTATTCCTTTTGGGATACTCTGGTACCCAATAGAGAATAAGAGTATATCTTCCTTTTGGGTATAGTGTTCTATACAAGGCACAATATCCTCTTAAACCTTACTGGGTTCGACCACCCCAAAAAAGGAGACTCATGGGTCCTGCAAATCTGGTCATTCAGCTTCTAAGCTTGGCCACATCATGACCTCCCACATGAGCTGTAGTCTAAACTCCTTAAACGGTGGGTTATAGGGGATGATGTAGGGTTTAGGGTTTAGGGTCTAAGCTTCTTAAACGGGGTTGTGTAGGGTTGAGGGTTTAGGGTCTAAACTTCTTAAACAGGGTTGTGTAGGTGATTATGTAGGGTTGAGAGTTTAGGGTCTAAACTTCTTAAAGGGGGTTATGTAGGTGATTATGTAGGGTTCAGGGTTTAGGGTCTAAACTCCTTAAAAAGGGTTACATAGGGATTATGTAGGGTTGAAGGTTTAAGGTCTAAACTCCTTGAAAGGGGGGTTGTGTAGGTGATTAAGTAGGGTTGAGGGTTTAGGGTCTAAACTCCTTAAAGGGGGTTATATAGGGGATTATGTAGGGTTGAGGATTTAGGGTCTAAACTCCTTAAAAGGGGTTACATAGGGATTATGTAGGGTTGAGGGTTTAAGGCCTAAACTCCTTGAAAGGGGGGTTGTGTAGGTGATTATGTAGGGTTGAGGTTTTAGGGTCTAAACTCCTTAAAGGGGGTTATATAGGGGATTATGTAGATTATAGGGGTAATTAAGGGGGATACTAGCAGTGTAGACTATAGCTCATATACCCGTAACCCTCTACCTTCTAGGAACTGTTCCATGAGCGAAGCCCTAGGCTGCTGTAAGCCCTGGGCCCCCTAGAGCTGAACTCTCCACCCTATACCGCCTACACCCAACGACCCAGGGACGGCAGACTTTGACACTGAGCCGAACGCTCCTGCACATGCGCAAGACAAGTGTGCGGACCTTAACGGGCCGTTGTATGTTGTGTGAGACTGACCCTAAACCCGAACCCTTAAACCCAGGTTTACCTGTCTGGGTTTATGGTTTGAACCCGTAAATCCAAATGCTTGCAG
Source organism: Symbiodinium pilosum (assembly GCA_905231905.1). Classification (NCBI taxonomy): domain Eukaryota; class Dinophyceae; order Suessiales; family Symbiodiniaceae; genus Symbiodinium; species Symbiodinium pilosum. Next base: position 13,008 of record CAJNIZ010002986.1, on the reverse strand, counting down.
CTGCACTGTCCATGCCGCACTTCATGCATGGCGCAGTATTGGGTCGCAGTGCAATGGGCAGGCAGATTCCTGCCTAAACCCTAAACCCTAAACCCTACAGAAGCCTGAAGCCCCCAAGTTCCCACGTCTTCAAAGCCCGCCCGAACAAGCAAACTGTGTCTTTCGAATTTGAACATCAAGCACAGCAACCTCAAAACAAGCTTCAAAGTACTTGCAGATCCTCTACACCCTTTAAATGGCTCAAAGACGGAGCCCAAAGCCCCAAACTGTAAATTCCAAACCCGTCAAACCTAAAATTCTAGTGATTGCCAGGGTTTGCAGACGATGACCCTGCGCCTGAGCCTCGTGCAGAAAGCAAGAGTGCGGGCCTTGGGGGCCCTGGGTTTAGGGAGAATCAATTGTGTAGGGTTGTTAGGGGAGTTTCTATAGACCCGAGTGAGACGGCTTGTATACTGCATTAAATTGAGGTTATGACAGGAATGACCAAAAAGGGGCCCCTAATTTTTTGGAAGCCCAACTCTATAGCAGTCTCCTTGTATTCTACACCCTAACTAGGGGCCAGGGTGCAGGATCTGGCTGATGTCGTCAGGTGCTTCTCGCGTAGTGTGGTCATCCCAAAAGAGACAATGATTTCGGCGACGTACTGTAGAAGAAGGAACTACCAATATGTTTTCTCACAATCCTTCATTACATGACTATTGCATACCAGACCTTGCGATCCGATTACAAGAAGTAGACCTGGGCATTGGACTTAGCTACCGTGACTTCTCGCTTAGGCTGCGGCAGTGTCTTCATGACTCAGAGGATTTCGTAGCCGCAGCCCGGATAAGAAGGACCCCATAAGAGTCATGTGATGGTTCTCGGGTCGTTATTCTGGAGGTTCATTGCTTGCTGGGTAGGTGCACCGCATCCTACATTTTTTTGTACAATCCTAGCATGTTTGGAGAGTTTACATTTTGTGGTCAGGAAACTTAGCTGGTAAGTTTCTTTTGTTTGGCCCCCTACCTCTAGGCCACCGCGGACGTCTTCACTTGGGCAACCTGGTTTAGGGTTTGGAGTTTAGGGTTCTGCCTTTAAAGTGCAGAGTGAGGCTTGTAATCTGCGTAATCCAAAGCGGCAGCTTGAGTTAGGTGTAACGTAGTCAGCATAGCGTTATATACGGACTCTGCTATGATGACCATTTTGCCTTGTGGTCACTGTTGGCGTGCAGGGGTGCGATCTGATGTTAACCTGAAGAGCGACCCAGACGTCAAATTCCAAACCTAAACCCCACACCCTGAACTTACTGGTGAGTAGTAGGAAACCAGGGAATACAATCCTTATATAGTCCCGTGTTCTCTGCTTACCACCAGTAAGTCGAAGTCCTATGTCCTCGACTCAGATTACCTGCGACCGACGCCCAAGACAAGGCACATGCGGTTTAGGGTTTAGGGTTTAGGGTCTGGTGTTAGGGTTTCGGTATTAGGGTTGATAGTTTAGGGGTTGGGGTGTCGGGTTTAGAGTTTACGGTTCAGTGTCTAGGGTTAAGAGTTGAGGGTGTGTTCAGGGTTTGGGCATTTATGGTTTGCGATCTATATTTATGAGCTCAGAGCTCACCAGCCCGTGAGCATCATTTCTGTCATCACCATCCTGCATGCCACCTTACCTCTAGATTTTACAGGTATTGCTTGGGTACTGCCCCACTATGGATAATAATTATAATCTGGTTATATATAGCCCTTAACCCTTATTATAGACTGTTACCGGGTGGGGGCAGTACCCAAGGTATTGCCGTTATGTTCCAACCACCTGGCAAGTTGTTGCCGACATTGTCTTGCCGTCCGGTGGATGGAGGAAATCTTGCACTAGACTGTACTTCCTTGGGTATAGGGTATATGAGGTTGCGGATTTTTCTTCCTGTGCACGGCAATCATAGGCTGTTTTGGCCTCCTTGAATCGTGAAAGCTTCGATTACAGATCCTATGAAACCCTTGTACTTCAAGTAAAGTCCCCAGTGTGGCGGTCGTGTTGCTTTGCTAGGTCTTCGAAGCCTGTCGTGGTACCACCACCGAAGGCCCAGGGTTTTGATTAGAGGTTTCTGTATTCATTGCCAGGGCCATGTGCGAGTCAGAGTAGTTTGGCGTTTTCCGAAAGGCTTAGGCTTTTGTGATTAGGGTTAGCGATCCAGGGAAAAGCTTCAAGAGTTTAGGGAGTAGGCCAAGAGGTTAGGTTCAAAGGATTGTTTTTCAGGGTTTAGAGTCAGGCTTCAAGATGTAGGGTTAGCTTGTGCCTCTGCTTACCTTCAGCAAAAGTAGTCGCAGCCATGTATTGCTAGGTGTAGCGGTGTAACCGTAAACAGTAGGTACATGGAGCTGCAGTTAGGGCCTTAAGGATAACTTGTTCAGGATTTGCAATTCAAACTTCCAAGCCAGGATTCAGAGTTTAGTGCTCCGCCCGATTGTGTTCAGGTTGGCTAGGGGTTGGGTAGTGCCAGCATTCAGTGACAGTTAGATAATATTTATACTATAGTTATAATATAGCCCTTAATATGACCCCTAGTATAGACAGCTACCGGGTGGGGGCAGTACCCAAGCTAGGGGAGAGGTCCTGGGCTTTGAAGAGGCCGGGTTGAGGTTGCCAAGGAGTTCAGGCGGTAGATGGGTCGGCATTTTTGTTGAGCAGGTCCCTTGAAGCGAATGTCTCAGAATGATGTGGGCCTGAGAATCAGCTAACAGACATGCTGGACAATCTTCTTTCAGTTTTTTGAAATAGGTTGGACTCCGATTCCCAGTTTAGCAGCTTGTCTGGTTTCTCGAACTTCATGGTTCCCCAGTAGGGGCTCTAAGTTCTAGGGTCCTTATCTACCTAGTATGTACCATACAAATCCCTATAAACCCAATGCAGGGCCATATTCGCGGCCCATTGAGAAGGATTCTAGACAACGCATGTCAGTCCTAAATCCTACACCCTAAACGTTATGCCATGTTTCAGAAAGCCCTAAACCCTAAACCCCCTGGCTGAAAAGCCTAAACCTTGAAGCCCAAGTCTGAAGGCCTAGGTTTGGCTTCTCCAAGTCTCAAACGGAATCCCAGAACATCAACCTTATACAACAAGGCTCCTGAAAATATTTGTTAATTTCTGTTACCAACAATCCTAATACTATTGAGCTGAATTCATAATTTCCACTGAGGTTCCAAATCCCTTAGAGTATACCCTGAAACTGAAGACCCAGACCCTGGAACCTTAGCCCTAAGGTGGCAAATTTTAAGTGAACCGGAAGCGGGTGGTTGAAGAAATCAGCGTCATCAATTTTAGGGTTCTTATTTGCAGAGGGTTTTGGGGCGATTTGGAAGTTGCTGTCTGGGCTGATGCTTGTTTTTGGGCGTAAGCTCGAAAACCGGAGCATGTTTAGTTTGCTCACGTTCGGATTTTCAACACAGCTACGGTGGATGGATGAAATCTCGCACCGCTTAGGATCTCCAAAACGCAGTAGTTCCTAGGACTCAAGCACTAAGCCCAAAGCCTTGAATCTTGCGAATGAGGGCTAGGGGCTTTGGAAACCCTTTGTGTGCTTGGGCTGCTTGGGTTTAAGCTTGAGTTCTTGAGGGCCATCCTTTTGATGCTTTCCAATCCTTGTTGACAGTTTTCTTTACCCCAACAAGCCCTTTACAACCTACTAATTAGGAATGTCAACTGCCCAAAGCTGTACTCCAACCAGTGCCGGAAGCCTGGGAGAACCCTTTTACTGCCCTATGTACGCGCCATATCGAGAATCATGGTAGGGTTGCAGATCCCCTCCATCCGCAGTGTGGGTTAACCACCTAAAGCCCACAATCCACGGGCTCCAAACTTCCGAATTCAACAAATCAGGTTGTCAAAAGCATGGTCCCTTTGTTCGGACCCCATGGCAATACAGCCAGAGCCCCCGATATTTAGGGTACCCCAAAACGGGACCATGGTTTTGACAATCTACCATTGGTGGGACGACTTGCATAGTATGAGGCCTTCTCCCTGGGTTCCTAGGAGCTAATGTTAAACGCTATTGCGGGGCGCGGAGCACACGAATAGGTCATGGCATGTAGTTGACACGTGGGGTTTAGGGTCGAGGGAGTAACGGAGGCAAGCCTCACTTCAGCCTGTTTGTTGCATGCATGTTGCAGCATTCATGGAGGGGATTGGCTGAGCTTAGTCCATCAGCCTTAAGTGAAGGAGTTCGCAAGCTTCGAGAGCTGCAGCCATAGGTACCCTGGCTTGCTGCTGCGTATTGCGACAGCTTCGAAAAGGGGGGGTAGGGGGGGTTTGAAGAGGGTTCTAAATGCCTTGAGGCTGGATAGCCTCAGCAAATTTTCCCCACAATGTTGTGCGGGGTTCTTACCTGTACTCCGTTGTGCACTCCTTCGCCATCCTTATCTACCTCGCCGAACGTCTCGGGGCCTGCCTCCGCCTCCTCGCGCTCAGGGCCCGCTTCTAGCGCAAAATACGTGGGATCCTCCCGATCGGCTGTCGGGAACTCCTCTGACCCCAGCTTTCCAATCATGCCGGGATCGGGCTTCTGGATCTTCCAAAACCACGCAAACGCGTGGGATCGGGCTGTTGGAGCTTGGAGAGCCACGGCCAAGCAAAGCACGTAGGATCGTGTTTCCGGAGCTTCGACAACCACGAATTTCTGCAGCCGCGAAAACCTTGCAAATTACGTGGCATGGGGCTGTTGGAGTTTGGAAAATCACGCAAAACACGTGGGATCGGACTTCTGTGCTGTCTCGAAAGCACATGCAGTATGTGGGATCGGGCAACTGCTGTCTGGAAAAAAACCACGCAGAATACATGCGATCGTGCTGCTGCTGTCTCGAAACTACGCAGAATACGTGGGATGGGGCTTCTGAAGTTTCGAAAGCCACGCAAAATACGTGATTTTGGGTTCTGCCGCTGCAACAACCACACAAAATACGTGGAATCAGGCTGTTGGAGTTTGGAAAATACGCGAAACACATGGGATAGGGCTGCTGCCGCTTCCAAAACAATGCAAAACACGTTACCCTGTTCTCTAAAATCGAGGGTTTATATGCGTGCAGGAGTTGTGTTTCACATACGCCCCGCACAACAATGAAAGAGATCCCGCCTTGTGATTACTCTCAGGGCATGAAGCTGCACACTTTGAGTGTCACCACCTGCTCTGTTCGTGATCCCGTGCGCGTCTCGACTCGCGTCCCAGTTTAGAATCTACTTCGTCCCACCCCCTGACTGATCGATAACTTTCTTAACATTCCAATAGCCGAATTCATACACCGCAATTCACTGGCATGCTCCAACTGACCTTTCTCCTTCCTTTCCGTTTTCTTCTCTTTCTTCTTCTTGTTTCCTATTATTACCGTCCTCTCTTGCTGTCCTTCTTTTTCTCTCGTCTATCAGCTACACATGTGGGGTTGTCGGGTCCTTTAATTTGCAAATTTTAGGCCATGATCCATGTCCTTACAAACCCAAAGCCCGTGCTCGCAGAAGGCACGCCCTAGCGCAAGGCGGGGTTAGTGTTTGCTGCGCTTTGACGAAGTTTAAGATGTAGGTTTCATAGCAGCTCTACTTGGGGGTTCAGCAGCTCAAAAATGAGGGCACCATAGAGGCCCATTGGATAGATGAGCTCCATGCGCCTGCTTTTTGTTTAGCCGCTTAGTTGCCAGGTTTGTCTCAGCTTTGACCTGTACGTGAAGGGAGTCTACAGGGGTGCTTCATGGTCAGCTTGAATGACTCATAGAAAAAGGCAGGGTCTTCATGGCTACATTGTAGCATCTGGCAGTTTCCATGCTTGCTTACGGCAGAGTAAGTGTACCAAGTCAATCGTACGAGCAAGCGGGGCACGACAGAGTTCTTTGCCAAAATTATGGTTCCCTGGAGAAGCGAAACACAACACCGTCTGTCTTCAAGGTAAACTCTAAACCCTAAATCCCTAAACCCTCAACCCACAAATCCTAAATCTTCAAACCCTAAAACCTTAAACCCTCAACCCTAACACCTAAAATCCGAATCCCTAAGCAGAAGAGTTCTCAGAGCTAAGCGGATCGGGTAGATAAGTCGAGACTTAAGATGCCTCTGAGGATACCTGAGCCGTTGCGTCCTCTTCATTTTATGTATGAATTCGACTAAAAATATTGCCTTTTTGGTTTAGGGTTTAGGGTTTAGGGTTCGCCCTTTGGGAGTCCTTCTGATCATAACTGCTGACGTGTATTGGGGGTTCTATATTGGGGTCCCACCTATTTATGGAAGGTACCGTATGCTTTTCAGGAATTGTGCAGACTCTGCCTGGTTTTGTGTTCAATGTCGACTACCGCCCCCTAAAGTCTAAACCCTACAGTCCCTAAATTCTGAACACACGCGTGAAGAGTCTCTCATCAAATAGAGGCCCTATGAGCACCCCCTATGTCCTGCACAGCACCCACAACGGCATTCATACCTAATTTGCACTGAGAAAGGAACACTTTGGTGGATGGACGGCATCCGGCACCACTTACCCCAACAAACGTAATTACCATTACTGGGTTTGCATAGGGCGGTGCAGGTGCAAGATTTCCTCCATGCACAGTGTCATCTGCAGAAGCCCGAGAAAGGAGACCGGGGAAACTGCTAAACATACGGGGGCTAAGAGTGGTCTTCAAGTAGTAAGAAGTTAAGCCCTGAAACAAGAATCCTTAAGTCTGTGCGGACGGTCACACAAAACATTGCAGTCAGCAATGGCAACAAGAGCCTGTGCCTCTTAGGTTCAGTGACTTTTTGGAGTCGCTGCTGTTTTGGGGAGTACGCCAGAACTGCTGCGGATTGCAGGGTCTGACAACCATGCTTCTCCTAATTTGCGCCTTGCACGGTGGACCCTGCGTCTGACAAACGGCCATGCCTTACTCCAGGACGCGCAGCCCAAGACCTTCGGCTGCGAACCCATGGGCCCAACCCCAAACCCTAAACCAAGGTTTAGGGTTTAAGGTTTAAGGTTTAGGGTTAAGGTGTAGGGTTTAAGGTTTAGGCCTCAAGGTTTAGGGTTTAAGGTTTAGGGTTGGGCCATTGGGGTAGATCATACCTGCAACCCTTCCTGTTACTCGCTGAAATGTACTACCATTTTCTAAATTGTGACTGTTGTATGTTTGCAACCTAAACCCTGAACCTTAAACCCTAAACCCCAAATCCTAAACCCTAAACGAACATCTCATGTTGCCATGCCTTCTATCCAGCTGAAGGCCCTGGCCCCTAGCTGCAAGATCTTTAGCCCTGGACTTACTGGGGGCTGATAGGGAAAAAGGGAATGCATTAATGAGCTATAGCCTAGACTCCTTAAAGGGGGTTATTTAGGGGAGTATAAATTAGGGGGGTATTATAGGGGTCTTTAAGATTAACATTATGGAGTTTTCACTATAGCTCATATGGGGATTTTACCCTAAAACCTAAACCCTAAATTCCATAGTGACAACCAGTAAGTCAACCCTACAGCCTAGAACCCCTGCACCCTCACCCCCAGACCCTTTGTACACCTCCCTTTTGATAGGTCTCCTGCTCCGCTGGTTCCGAAGGCTTGCGTGCTTGCAGTATGTGAGAATAGGGCGTAGTACGTAGCAATGATAGTAGAAATTCGGCTTGAGTCTTTTTTTCTTCTTTCGCCGGTTTCTGTGGTCCTGGTGAGTTTATCTAGGGCTGTTTGGGGTATGCGGCTTCTTATTCTCTTCCTTTAATTTCTTGCGCAATATGAACAAAATCCACTCCCAAAGTTGCTCCAGGTGTTTCCTATGGAGGGTACCCTAGCGTGGGAACATGAGGCCTCGAGCAGATTTTAGTAGTTTGAGATAAGGGCAGCTTGTTTCAGAATTGGGGTCTGTGGAGGGGACCGGTGCATACGCATAAGAATTTAGACTCGGGGTTCAGTGTGTTGGAGGTATCATGGGATCCTATACTACACCTCCCTGGTTGTTTCCCAGCCCGCAAGGTAGGCTGTAAACCCTAAACCCTAAAACCCTAAAACCCTAAAACCCTAAAACCCAAATCCTAAACCCCAAGCCATGAAACCTGTAAGAAACGCTTCTAGGAGCCGCCTAGCTAGAGCGTACTAGGGTTTAGGGTTTAGGGTTTAGGGTAGAGGATCCCAGAAGGTGTCAGGTTGAAAAGGTCCACGTGCTTGGAGGACGTTTGAGTATCCAGGGTTTAGGCTTTGGGGTCTCGGGTTTAGGGTAATCTAGGGATAATGGAAAAGAAAATGGAAACTACCATACTGGGTTTAGGGTTCAGGGTTGGGGGTGTTTCCCAAAGTTAGGGGTGCCTTTTTGGGGGTCCTCATACCAAGGACTAGTATTCTAGGGTCTATATAGGGGTCCCCTTATTTTGGGAAACTACGATGTTTAGGGATAGCTTCGTTGCCAATGTGGATGAAGTGTCTCGTTCCTCAAAGATACTTGCTTTCCCTCTGGGTGAGTAACGGTGGCTGATTTCTCTGAGGACCTGACAACAGTCCAAGCCTCAAACGTGAGCCTCCTAGTGCTACCAAGCTACCTGGAATAGGGGGCGAAGCCTGAAAGTCGGTATCCGCGGCGTGCCCATTGAAACCTTACAATGTGGATTTTTTTTTGTTGGGTTACTGGTCTACTGCGGGTCACTTGAGAAGTCTCCCGCATTTTGGAGATAGTAATGCTAGGCAAGTTACCATCCGGCTCATGGGTTGACACTGATACCTGTTAAGAGGATTAAGTTTTAGACCCCAAGCTCTGCGCCCTGAAAATGCGTTTTTCTTCATCCGCGCTCAAAACTTCCAGAGGCCTCTCGATCATGTTGTGGAAAGCCGCTTCGTTGCAGTAGGATTCCCAAAGAAGACAGTTTTACTGCTGTAAACTAAATGCCCTTAAGCCTAAACCCCCAAACCCTAAGCCCCCTACCAGCTTTGAATTGGTCCTTGCTCTCCTGGACCAGTAGACTCACCCCCGCCCCGCGCCCTGAACCCCCCAACATCCTCAAATCTAAGCCCCATGCCGGAAAACTTACAGTTTCCCTTAAGGGGATCTTGTTTTAACATACCCGAAGCCATATTCTATCTACTTAAGGGGGACTAGAACCCCTAACATACCCGAGGCCCAATTCTTTGAGTTGAAGCTCCAAGATCTTCTCGACTCATAAATCCAGAACCTTTGTCCCCGAACTCCTGTGGATGGAGGGGGTATTGCGTTTCTTTATATAGCCTGTACCCCAATAATCACAATATCTTGGGGCTCATAAGTGGTGCAAGACCCTTCTCCCCAAACTCTGACAGTAGAATACATCTAAAACAGGAGCCCCCAACGCCACCCCCTGGCTGGCGGCCACCGCTAGTGCCCAAGGCTGACAATGTCGTAGTCCTGACCCATGTTTGGGGTTCAGGCTTCCAGGATTTTGGGATTTAGGGTTTGACCCATGCATGAGGTTCAGGGTACGAAAGTGTTGAGCTGTTTCAGAGCCTGGGATCCGTAGATGGGTGAAACGGTTTTGGGGGCTCAGGTGTCTGGGACGATTCAGGGCTCATGGTAGGGAGTTGGTACCTTAAAGCCTACGCCTTTGACCCTAAACCAGGAGGCTCCTTGCAAAAGGGAAACCAGAGTTGAATATCGCGCATGGGGGCATTTACGAGGACCTCCGGTTTGGCAGTATGCATACTCTAACATTCCTCCAGCACTATCAAACCCTTTGAACCCACAAGCTTCTTTAGTGGTGCAATCGTAAGAAAAGTTACCAAACCCATGTACCCAAAGCCTTGAGCCCTGAGCCCTAAGCTCCCAAACCGCAGGCCCTTGGCATTCAGCGGCCCTGAGCCCAAAATCCTTAAACCGCGGAGCTCAATGGGAGGAGCCCAGCACTCCTCCACCGGGCTGGAGACCAGCTGGACAGTCACAGGCCAAGCAGGCGTGGTTTCGGGTCTGGGTCTTCGGTTTGGGGCTTTGGGGCAAGGTGCCTGCGCTCAGGTCAGGGGTCAACAGGCTTTAACTACATAGAAAGAAACCGTAAACTGTAAACTTGTTGTAGTCATCCCGATGCCGGTGTCAGTTGAGGCCATCAGGGCTTTGGGCTTAGGGCTTACGACGTTCCGTGGCCAACGTAGAGACTCCGAGTTGTTTATAGTTTCCCAAGGCACTAAACCTGGCACCCGCAAATCCAAAGGCTTACTTGGAGGTTCATGGTAGGTTTAGGTAAGGCTGTAAGCAGCATAACAGTCATTCTAACCCGACTTCTGGTGCTTGTAGTCCCAGTCAATAAGCACAACTACCCATGAGAAATCCCAAGTAATTCCTTCTCCTCGGCTTCAACATTGCAACTTCCAGCAATTATCACAGGTTTGTGCCAGTGCTATCAGCTTTTGTGTGACAGCCTGAAACCTGTGTCTATAGCCCGTCAAGGTTGTGGATGAAGAGGAAAAGAAAACCACTGACCATCAACCCTCGACTCAAACCTCAAGCACGATGACCAAACTCAAGGCCCTCAACTTAGCCAGCTATAGACTTTGTACATCATACCTGGAGGTCCTAGGTACTAATGGCCCAGCTGCATAAGCAAACTATAGACATACTTGGGGGACTTGGCAAAGTAGTCGTCAGGCTTCTAAAGCCATTTTGCCCATCCCGAAGTAGATTTTTCCATGAAGCTCTACTGCGTTCGTCACATCCTAATGTAATGTCTTTCGGGGAAAAGTGAGTAATACAGATGTATATGTACATGAACGGACATGTTTGTATACGCAACTAGATATTGATAGTGCTGGTAGAAGCCCATTTCATCGCGGTAGGCGTGCTGGATGATCCAAATCAACCATTCACTTGGAATCCTGCACTTTGGAGGTATGGTTATGATTAACCCTAAGCCCTAAACCTTTTGTGGTCTCCCCAAGTGGACACCCAACATCGGTCATGCTACCTTGAGGCTTCCAACGATCAGCGTCTGCTGATGCGGCTTCCTATAAAGGATTGATATCGTGCATGGAGGCATTTAGGAGGACCTCCGATTTGGCAGGACCCATACTCTAACCAAAGAACCCTCGAGCTTCTTTAGTAGTGCAATCGTAAGAAAGTTACCAAGCCCATGTACCTGCAGGCCCTAGGCCTCCTACCCTAAGCCCTTCACTCCTACTCTCTAAACACCCTAAACCCGTCGCCAGGGGCCCTGAGCGCTAATCCTTAAACCGCATAGCTGAATTGGAGGAGCCCAGCACTCCTCCACCGGGCTGGAGACCATCTGGACAGTCACAGGCCAAGCAGGCGCGGCTTTGAGTCTGGGTCTTCTGCTAGGGTTTAGGGGCTTTGGGGTTAAGGGGTTTAGGATATAGGATTTAGGGTTCAAGGCTTCGTGTTTGGGTTGGATTCAGGGGTCAATAGGGTTTAACTGCATAGAAAGAAACCGTAAGCTGTAAACTTGCTGTAGTGATCCCGGTTCTGGTCTCGGTTGAGGCCATCAGGGCTTAGGGTTTACAACGTTCCGTGACCATTGTAGAAACCCCGAGTTGTTGTTGTGCTTCATTAGATCCCAACGCACTAAACCTGGCACCCGCAAATCCAAAGGCTTACTTGGAGGTTCATGGGTAGGTTTAGGTAGGGCTGTAAGCAGCATAACAGTTGTTCTAACCCGACTTCTGGTGCTTGTAGTCCCAGTCAATAAGCACAACTACCCATGAGAAATCCCAAGTAATTCCTCTCCTCCTCTGAAACACCTCCCTGCTCGTCGTATTCTGTCCCACATATCTAAGGTCTCTTACAAGGATTTAAAATGCGGGCTTAACTCGGCTTTGCACAAAGGGAAGGGAGTAGATGCTGTTGTCATTGCACCTCCAAACTCTCCTGAAGGCTCCTGGCTTCACAAGATCGCCGGGCTTCGAGCCGCAGCTCTTCGAGGAAAGCGTCAAGAACCTGCCCGCAACGTTGCCGAGCTGAGTTAGTAAGTATACTTATACCCCCTATAAGGCACATACTAGGGTTTAGGGTTTCGGGTCTGGGGTTTAGGGTGAGCTGCGTGTTGTTTGGGCTTGCCGGTCTGGGGTATAGGCATAGGACTATGTCATTGCGTATGATATTCCGTAAGCCTAGTAGCACTAAGAATCCAACAGAGTCTAGCGTGCTCGTTTCGAGCTACAGTCCAAGTCCAAATTCTAGTATCCCCCGTCATAGCCCTTCTAAAGCTCACTACACAATCCGTATATAACCCCCCTGTAGGGAGATTAGACTATAGCTCATTTTGAGCTTCAGGGTTTGGGGGTTGGCGTTTGTGATCCAGGCTCCGGCCTCAGCGTTAATAGCATGTGGGTTTATATGAATGGCTCCGCATATGGAGCTTTGGAATTTAGGGTTTAGGGTTTCGGGTTTGGGGTGATTCAGGTTCAAGGCTCAGGGGTTTCGCTGTGCTATGCAAGTGATCTCATGACCATTGCTCATCCTTGTCCTTGTTGGAACTCTTGTAGCTTAGCTTGGGTAGTCCTCTGTGGTTGTGATGGTGAGGTTGACAATCAATTTAAGAGGTTTTGTGCTTGTGCACAAATCCATTTGTTCATTGAACAGGCTCGGGTTGTATTTTGAGATCTGCTCCATTGTGGTGGTTGATGGTGGCATGGCCTTTGATGTCATGTCCGCGTTGTCTGCGCTGCGTCGCCTTCTCGCAGTGCAGGGGTTAGATTCTGGCATTCATGAATTTGTGCATTGGTGCTGGTTCTGGCTTGATGTCCTCAGTGTGGTGGCTTGTCTGCACATTGCAACATTCATTGTTCTGTGTTAACCCGAAACCCTAAACCCTAACCCCTCCTAAACCCTAAACCCTGAACCCCCCTAAACCCTAAACCCATGGGCTTGTGGTTTTGGCTTCAGGGCCGCCTAGGGTCATGAGCCTAGCATTGATGTCCTCTAGACCAAGTTCTCTAAAAATCGCGAGTTCTGGGTTTAAGGTTTAGGGTTTAGGGTTTAGGGGGGTTTAGGGTTTAGGGTTTAGGGTTTACTTATAAGCAGTTTATAAACAATCCCTCTAATCCCTCTACACTCTACCCCCTAAATCCTAAATCCT
>CAJNIZ010002984.1:0-23880 GCA_905231905.1 Symbiodinium pilosum | reverse complement strand
ACCCTAAACAGTAGTTTCCTTTTTCGTTTCCATTATCCCTATATAACCCCTAAAAAGCACAATATTCTATTTACTTAGGGGGGACTATACTCTAATATAGAACCAGGCTCGGCGTTGGTTGAGTGTTTTGGGTCGGAGGCCGCCAGCAGCACCGAAGGCGAGGAGGCTCCCTGACTGCCTTCATCTGGGTAGTGTTGTTTTTGGTGGTCAAACCCAGTAAGATTATATTCCTCATATAAGATACTATACCCCAAAAGGAGGATATAATCTTACTCTATATTGGGTACCATGGTACCTCCGAACAAAATAATGCTCATCTGGCTTTGTGTTGAGGAGCTTACATTAAGTCAATAGAGTATGCTCAAGAATCTAAATTCAGATACCGTAATATGGGTATCCAGTATGTTGAGGAATTTAAATCCAGTTACCTTAATATGGGTACATAGTAGGTAATAGGGCTTCCACATTATAGGAACTTACAAAAAAATCTCAACAGCAACCCGCTCTTGGGTCCAGGGGTTCAGCCCTAAACCCTGCACCCTAAACCCTAGTGGAGTAATGGAGGCTGCAACAAGAAAATGCAACATGCATGAACACAGGGGATGATACAGGAAGTTAGCGTCCAGGTGCCAGGTAGATATAGTCCCCCTTAAGTACGTAATAGAATCTGGGGCACATGAGGATCTCGTTTCAATATACCCAAAGCCATATTCTACCTACTTAAGGGGACTATAAGTTAATCGGGACGCCTGTACTATCTATGACAGCTATCACAAGGAACTGTGGGATATTGCATTCTTGTAACTTGGACTTCCCTACCAAGGTTTAGGGTTTAGGGGAGTAGTGAGCTTCTTGGAGCTTGAACCCAGTCAGATTATCTTTTTTCTGAAAAAAAAAAAGCATATCCGAAAGGAAGATTAAATTTCATTGTCGATCAAAGGTTCTAGTACCCCCAGTAGACATACTTCTCATCTGGGGTGTGAGGTTTAGGGTTCAGCCAAAATGTGGGTTCCTTCAGGGTTCATGAAAAGGGATTCTCCTGTTCTGGGTCTGAAAGAGGAACCCTGATTTTGAGATAGACTTGGCGCCTTAAACCCTAAACCCTAAAATGGGGCTCCGAGCGGTCCTGGGGCTGATGGTTGAACCTGCGACCCCATCCCCGTGAAACCGTTTGCAGACTGTGTGCAGTGTGTCCTATCTGGTGCTTCTCAACACTGAGGGGTTCCTTTCTTTGAGTCCCAAAAATGAGGACTATTTCATCTCATCATGTATATCAAGCGTGACTTTACAGGAGAGGTCCTAGAATGTAGAGTGTCTACTGTGGGGGAAGGCATGTCAACTGCTGATCTCAAATTTTCCGGCAAGACTTCCGGCTGAGGGCGGCAATTGAAAAACAGAAAGCTGAGGCCAAATTGTTTGCTTGCAGCCAGGTGACTCTGTCCCTGGTGCATGTACTTGGAGTAGTCCTGCATGTACTTTTGGTAGTCACCGCCCTGCGAGCCGTGACTCTGAGTGTACTTGGAGTAGTCCATATACCTCAGCTGCTGAATCCCCGAAGGCTTACCTTCGGTTAGCTAGGAATGAAGGAATGGATCCGTGTAGTAGTCCCTACATGACCCATTATTGGTGGTTTCCATGTTCTTTTCCATTCCTTCATTCCCAGCTAACCCAAGGAAAGAAGATGGGCAACATGTTCAGTGACATGAGACAAACATTGTCAAGGCTTGGTTCCTCTGCCTGGAACTTCCAACAGAAGAAAACCTACACTTACACCATGAGGAACTCAGCAGGAAATGTTGCAAGAATGCCTGCAGCTTGCATCAAACAACTGTGGCGCATGCCTACTCAAACGCAGGAATGCCGTTTGGAATCACACCCACATTAATAAAATTTCAGGTCTATTTCTCATTTCAGGTGTATGGGGCTCTCTGGGTCGGAAATCAGCTGGTGAGGTGCTGCTTGTAGTCACCACCCTGGGAGCCGCCCTGCGAGCTCTGCCCATTCATGTATTTGCTGTAGTCGCCCGCGTACGATGCCATGTACCTAAGCTGCTATGCTGCTTTCGGGATTTTGTAATCCACTGCTCCAAAACAAATCGAGTGACACAGCATACGCCGCAACGGGATGGCCTTAAAAAGTGTCTAGATTAAGGATTGAGGAGCTTCTTGTAGTCACCGCCCTGAGAGCCATGATTCTGCGTGTACTTGGAGTAGTCCATGTACCTGAGTTGACAAGCTTTCGGCACCAAGTTACGGGCGCTTAGCAGGGAGTGAAGGAAGAGGATATGGATACTTTTATTGGAGTCTGACATGCCATATGACAGGTTGTTGAAAAGTAGTGTCTTTTCATAATACGTACGGCCTTCACTATTGGGTACCCAAGAAACGACCATAATATTGGCAACCACCGAAAAGGGACTACTACATGGATCCATTCCTCCATTTCCTGCTACGGTAACCGCCAGCACGCCCAACATGATGGCTTACTTTCAGAAGCCCTACATTGAGACCCCTAATATTCGGAAACATCCTTGCCTATGGCGGACTAAGAAGAAATGCTAATGAGCTGACGAGGGAGTAAGTAGTTTGATGTTGGGAAAGTGCGTTTACAAGGCCAAAAGGCCTGGAAGGAATGAACAAACAGCCACTTCAGCTTCCTCTGACCCCCGAAGTAGGTACACTCCTGGAAACTAACATGGAAACCCAAAAGGGGCCCTATACAGAGAACAGTCCTTCTAAAAGGGGGCTATATGGGTTTCCATGTTAGTTTGAGGGAGTGTAGGTACTTCGCGACTGAGGTGCTGCTTGTAATCGCCGCCTTGCGAGCCGCCCTGCGAGCCCTGCCCGTTCATGTACTTGCTGTAGTCACCTGCGTATGACGCCATGTACCTGAGTTTTGGAATCAATGCGGTCAGGGTTTAAGGAAGTTCTGTAGCTATCAGGTAGTTCACAAGGAATGAAGGATGAGGGTTTAGGGTTTAGGCTGAGAATGCGGGGATTACTATCAGGGATTGTATAAGGCGCACTACACGGGCACTTGTTCACTTCCTGCTTACCACCTAAACTCTAAACCCTAAAACGTCAGGCTGGGCAAAGACCAATGTCACTGGGCTGACCCTCATGACTTTCCCATTTTGAGCAGATGATGGCCGTTGCCAATCCCTGATGCTCCACATAGCTCAATGCGGGTACTATTCATAGAGCTTAAGGGCCCATGTAGGCCTTGTTCATACTTGCAGGGTCATGCGGACTTAGCAAGTAGGTCAATAACCCCTATGACCCATATCATAACCCCAACTATCCCCATTATTAAAACCAACTTACCACGTCCCATGACCCTCCAAGTAGACATGAAGCCCCAGGCAATAGCTCATGTGCATCGGTTGCTTGACACAACACCAGCTATGGCGCAAAGGATGCCGCCTTGAGAGGAAGGACTCAAAGCTCAATGAGCTATAGTCTGAACTCCAGAAAAGGCGGTGATATAGGGCGTTATATCATGGTCATTAAAAAATTCAATTCTCAATCTAAGGCCATTTTGGTAGCATTCCCTATACAGACCAGCATTTAGGGTGAGGTCGGGTGAGGTCGCTTTCAATTGCCTGGATTATATAGGGGACTAGTAGAGCGGTTATGAAGGGAGATACTAGGAGTTTTGGAAGATGGCTCAATCGGCGCAGAAGATTTCGAGGCTTTCTGTGTTCGTGATCAGTCGCCCGTATGAGAGCATTTGGGAGGCGGTGGAGGCGTACCACATCAACCAAATGGAGGCCTCGGCAATGGCCTTGTATCCGTAAAGAGGAATCTAAAAGTGCAAGGAGCTTCAAAAGGAGCCCACTGGTGGCCATGTTCCATCAAACAGGGTGTTATGGCGGGTTCGGTTCATGGGCTTCAGGGCTTCTCTGAATATTCCCAGATGGCTTGCTTTTTTTTCTCCCGGTGGCTTCAAGATTTACATCAAAGAACAGCTAGTGCAATCTAGACAGACTTCATCTAGAACACCTGAATTCCTTGATGCTTGAGCAACTTGTTGCTGACCAAATTTGAAGGCGCTTGAATCTTAATTTAGGATGCGCTTGGTTTTCCCAAAGACCTCTTTTCACTTTTTACCATAATTCAACGAAGTTAGATTAGCATCCAAGGTTATTCGTCTACTGGAAACATATTTGTTCAAAAGGACTTCCTGCCAGAATACATATAAACGAACCTGAACGAAAGCAAATCAGAATTCGAGATGTAAATGGCTTCCTTGAAAACAGTTCTACTCAAGGTGTTTGTTCGTAGCAGATTTTCCAAAGGTTTCTCCACCTAATCCAAAATGGTGGATGCTCACAGGCCGTCCCGCCTGCTGTTGGGCTGTCCACGCTGTTGGCTAGGTGTTGCAACAGCTGGCTGCCTTTCCCAAAAAGATCGCCAAGCCAATTTTGTGCCAGACTCCATATTTTGACGTCCCTTGCTCAAGAAAATAGAAAATGTCTCAACATCCCTTCTGCCAACCCTGTCGTACTTTACTCTGCTGTAAGGCGGGAAGCTCAAGTAAGTTATGGCCGTGAAAGTCAGGCACTACGCTTAAAGCGCTTGCGCATGATCACGACATTGCATACGCAAGCTGTTACCTGCAACGATAATCAAGCCATGCCATTGAGCTAGCAAGGCGCTGTTTGTAGTTCCCGCCCTGCGAGCCGTGATTCTGGGTGTACTTGGAGTAGTCGCCTGCGTAAGATTCCATGTACCTCAGTCGCTGAGTTCCTGAACACTCAAAGGAATGAAAAAAGCGGCCAGGATGAAGAAGGCCGATGATCCAAACAAGCCAGGAAACAAAACGCGTACCAAATGAATCACCGCGGTGCTTTTTGTAATCACCTCCCTGGGAGCCAGAGTTCTGAGTGTACTTGGAGTAGTCCATGTACCTGTCTTGCCAAAGCTCCCTGCTAACCAGCAACTTCTCGATGCAGGGCTCAGCACATGGAACATGGGATAAAGTCCCAGTATAAACTCCAATATATTATAATAGTTTCCCTTTTCTTTTCTATTATCCCAGTATACACCCCAATATACTATAGTAGTTTCCAAGTTCTTTTCCACTATCCTGAACTGCCAAGCTGCTTATTGTAATCCCCGCCCTGGGAGCCATGATTCTGAGTATACTTGGAGTAATCTCCTGCGTAGGATTCCATGTACCTCACGAACTGCTGACTTCCTCGCAGCAACAAATCCTAATCTGCAGTGGGTCGGGCTTAGTTTCCTGGGGAACATGTTTAAAGGCAAGATGTACTGTCAAATGCCGTGGTGCTGTTTGTAATCACCACCCTGGGAGCCAGAATTCTGAGTGTACTTGGAGTAGTCCATGTACCTGTGTTGCATAGTTCCCTGGAAACAAAAAGCGTAGCAGCAAATCATAGATGCGAAGGCTCAATAAAGCAGTCCAACTTGCATCAACATGGAACACACTGGCGGGGTTCACATGCACCGGAAAATACGACGGTTTCTTCAAAGCTGACCGGCTACACAAACACAAAGTTTAGGTACTCTGCGAGCGAGATGCTGCTTGTAATCGCCGCCTTGCGAGCCGCCCTGCGAGCCCTGTCCGTTCATGTACTTGCTGTAGTCACCAGCATAAGAACCCATGTACCTGGGTTGTTGAGTTATAAGGATTGTGGGCTTAGGAGAGTCCTTGGCTGCTAAGAAGCCATGTGCCTGAACTGCTCCAGAAGAAAACGCGCGGAGAAACTCGAGTGTGCCTCTTGACCACCGAGGTGCTGCTTGTAATCACCGCCCTGGGAGCCGTGATTCTGAGTGTACTTGGAGTAGTCCATGTACCTGAGCTGCACTTCAGAAGCACCAAGTATTCAGCTCACAAAAGATGCTGCCAAGCTACTGCTTGTAATCGCCACCTTGTGAGCCGTGATTCTGTGTGTACTTGGAGTAGTCCATGTACCTGCAGCACAGTCAGCGCAGCGTGGCAAACAGCAAAGTTAGTGACATGCGAGAAGGAACAAGGCAGTTCGCAGGAATCGCCCAGGTACTGTTTGTAGCCACCTTGCTGTGCGTTGCTATCCTCCTGAGCAAAGGGCACAGGGAAATAGGGAGAAAACACCGTTCTACCACGGGAAAGCCATCTCAACAGTTTTCCACCCGAATGATTTGACCTTTTCTTAGCTGCTGTACTGAACCTATGCAAAGCTTTAACTATCCGTGAAACTGAAACCTAAATCCAGATCACTCAACTGCTGCAACAAGCAACAAAGGCGAAGGTGCAGCCGGGCTAGCAATCTCCCAATACCGACGAAGCTTCGAGATGGCTACTAGGCTTTAGGTTAATAAGGGGGTTTTGGTAACCCCAACCCCCAAAATTAGGACCCTATAACCATCATATGATAGTCATCGGGTCCTAATTTTGGAGGTTGGGGTTACCAAAATCCCGTTGTTATACTGGGTTGGCCCCAAAAACCCTTTGAACAATATTAGTATATAGGGTTCCTTATTAAAGCCATCAGGGAAAATATCAAATATCCCAGGGGCCTACCCAGTATAGGTTTTAGGGTTTTTTAAATTCCTTTCTGCTCATGGCCTTTGGTTTTAAGGCCAAAGCCGCTGCCAGGGACCGTCCACATCTGGAACATACATTGACCCACTGTATAATATACTAGTTTAGGGTTTAGGGTTTAAGAGTTTAGGGTTTAGGGTTCAAGAGTTTAGGGTTTAGGGTTTAGGCTATAGTATGCCATAATACACTATATTATACTATAACACACCTAATAATATACCTTTTGGTCTTTGCCATGCCGCAACACAGATGAAGATGTGCGGCCTTCTTTCTCTATCCAGTAGCATAACCTGGGGCCCTAAGTCTAAAAAACAAAAACTTCCCTTGAGTCCATAAATAATACCTACATGGAGCTTCAGGGTAAAACTTTTACTTGGTAGCAGAAGAGTACATATCCTAGAGCAGACGCACCTATATTTCACGGTCTGGACGGCATAGACCACTGTGGTTAACGTGAACAGCCCGTTTTTGTGCATCGCCTAAATAGGTGCCGGCAGGTAGGGAAGGAATCTGGGATGGACAGGTTCCCATCACAAGAACAAATGGGGAAACCTCCGCAATGCCCAAGAACAAGCTGGAAAACCCTGCAATGCGCGAGCTCTACTTGCTGAGTCCATATTTGACTTTCACATATGTAGGCAATTTGGCGACATGCTCCGGCCAAATGAGCTATATTCTAAACTCCTAGTATCCCCCTTAATATACCCTATAATCGTCCCCTATATAATCCCCTAGATATCTCCCCGTAAAGGAGTTTAGACTATAGCTTAAATGAGAAACGTTCGCTTCTCCGAAATCAGCACGTCTGGGCGTGCTTGTACATAGGTGTCTTTTCGCCCAGGGGGATCCCGCGCAAAGAGCTTCACTAGAACCCTTGTTATAGGAACCCCACAGTAAACCCCATTTAAGTTGAGATCAGGTGAGGTCGCTTTAAATTGCCCAATTTACATGCTACGGGTATGTCCTTCTTTGTGCATCTCAGGGGTTCGATGCAAACTGGCGGAAACGTGTCCAACAGCCTAAGCATTGTCGGCCCAAATACCCCAAACCCCCAAATCCTGCGTGCAAATGCCCCCAATCTATACCCTATCATACTCTTGTAGTTTCCATGTTCTTTTCCATTATCCCAATGTATCCCCAATAAATCCCCTGATTTTGCGAACAAGCTTCCGAGTTGGACTTGCTGCTGGAACGCGCGGTGGACTTGCTGGCGCCGTCGGATCCCGCAGACTTATCCTGATAGACGACTCATGAGGCCCACTACAAAAATAGGCAAAAGCTAATGGGAACGCATACTTAAGTTTGAAACCCTACATCCTAAGCTTAAACCCAGAATCCTACACCCTAATCTTTTAAACGTTAGATCCTAAACCCGTTGAACCGGAAATTGTTCCTGTCAAGCTGGCGGTCACACCGCAACCCTATAGACCCCCTTAAGTAGACAGAATCTGGGGGCATATGTGGATCTTATCATGAATCATGAGCTTGGGGAAATCCAGTATTCTATCTACTTAAGGGAGGTTATAGACCCTAAACCCCACAGCCTAAACCCAATGGCAAACGGTGAGTTCTGCTATGGGAGGTGCTCTAGAGCCGCCATAGTCTCCTACCTCAAACTGGTTAAGGGCTTCTATCTTTTAGTGTATAGGGTTTGGGGCTTAGGACCTGTAGTGAGTAGGGCTTAGTATTTGGGGTTTATGGTCTATGGCATAATTCCAGTGTGGAGTTCAAAGCTATTAGCCCTCAGTAAGGGCTTCAGTGTTCGCCAAACCAAGGGCAGATCCAGAAAAGTGCTAGCTGCTCCACAGGAGCTCGCCAAGACTTCCAGAGTGTTGGGGTTCAGGGCTTATAAAGGTTTAGGGGTTGAGCTGGACGGCATAGGGTACAAGCTGGTTATAACTTGGGTGCTTTCCTACCTACGGTTCGTTTAAGGCCCAAATTACAGAAGTCAAAACAAAGAAATCCAATAGAGGGGGCTGACAAGAATCATAGTCATATGGGCGTTTAGTATCTGGACCCCCAAGTGCGCAGAATAATTGACTTTTGGACCACTTTATCAGTTGTCGGGCCATTATTTTACCTACTCTTGGGGTCCACATAGTAAATACACCGCTAGTTAGAAGCTATAAGTCGGTAAATCCATACAACTGTCCGCAATTGGAGTTGCAGGCAATTAAACCCGGACCTGAGAGGATTCGGATTTACACGCATTTAGGGCCTTGCGACAAGAAGGACTCCTTGTCGCAGAACGTTCTAGGCTACATACTTTACCATGTATTACAACGAGTTCTTTACCAAAGCAGGTACGATGCGAAGGACAGCATGTAATGTACCTCAGCTGTTCTACTTTCTTGACCCTCTAAAGTCACAATGTAACCCTAAACCCTAAACACCAAACCCTGAAACATAAACCATATCTGATCCATGAATGATGTAGGGTGAAACATAAACCATATCTGATCCATGAATGATGTAGGGACATGGCCCTGAAGCCGAAGCTCAAGCCCCAGAAGCCCTACGTAGCCACCTGTGCCCCAGAAGGTTCCCAGGTTCCCAAGGTTTAGGGGTTAACGTTTAAGAGTTTAGTGTTTAGGGAACTCTGCCTCCCTACCTCTAAGCCCCCAATTGAAGTCTGTCTGTGCCATACTTATACGAGCAATCTGGAACCCTAACATTGGTGATTTTCCCTATCAACCCTTTATAAACCGAGTTTCCATGAAGGTTTCCATGTTGTTTTTTCCATCTGAGTCTCAACTATTACCCAGACCCTATAGACACTACATAACATTATATGTGCTAGAGTCTAAACTCCTAGCATCCCCCTTAATAAGCCCTATAGTAGTCCCCTATACAATCCCCTGTATAACCACCCTTTATGGAGTTTAGACTACATCTTATACAAACCCCTAACCACCGGGACCATACTACCCTAACCGCTATACTCTCAAGGTTAAAGGCTTTACCTGTGCTACATAAAGCCAATTGTCAAGATTGCTCCATATAACTAATGGACATGGGTTCCTTGTTAGGGACCCTATTGGGGATTGTACTAAACAGCGAAAGGATTCCTATGTGAACTGTTAAGGGGTCCCTTAAAAAAGCTAAGATTGACAGAGGCTTACATTAAGCCGCTAAATCCGCGCCTTCCCTGCCGCGAAGATGACAGGCTGATCACTCTTGGACTCCTTTCCGAAAAAACTCTGATGTTCCCCTAGGAATCCGGCATCTACGTAGCAGTTTAGAGCTTGAGGGGGTTGAGGCTTAGTGCTGAGGGTTTGTTCTTAACCTTTTGGTTCGTACAAGATGCCATGCCCTAGACCCTATACCCAAAACTCTATAACTTCTAAAGCCTAATGCTTAAGCCCTACTCCCTAAATCTATGTTATGGAGAGGTAGGTTCCAAGCCTAGGGTAGCTGCCTGAATTTCGGGCTGAAAGCTTGGCTTTTAGCAGATAAGAACCATGAAAGCCCGAAAGTTGAACTAGAACTCCAGGATGTGTGTGTTAGCCTTCAGAAGCCTTTGGGAGACCGCATCTTAGTTTATGAAACTGTCCTTAGGGACAACCCTGGACCCTAGACCCTATAAACTACACTAAATCCTTAACCCTAGGAAAATATGGTAGTTTCCCAGAATAGGGGGCCCCAATATAGACCCCAATATATTATAGTCCTTATTATGAGGACCCCCAAAAAAGGTACCCCTAGTTTTGGGAACCCCTAAACCCTAAACCCTAATTTAGGGAAATCCCCATATGTAGGACAAGCTGAGCATCCCAGGGGCTCACCCATGACTGGGTGATCACAGAAAGCCACAGACCTTCCTACCTTGGCAACTACTACTTGAAGGGTTTAGGTTTAGGGTTTAGGGTTTAGGGGGTTCAATGGGACTCAGCAAGTATACTTTATCGCCCACTCAGCCGCATACCCAAAATTACATAAGCCTGCTTCGCCCCCATGACCCTCCAATATGGGCATAAGACCTTGACTGGATTACGGTACAGGTGAAGGTTACAGGAATGACGCTCTGAGTTGGGCAAAGCATCTGAACACATGGCCGCCTCAATTCCCATACCTAAATCCTGAACCCTCAACTCTCCAACCTAAATCTTAAACCTCTCCCCATGTCAACAAAGCTTCTACAGCTTCAGAACTTGCAAAGCGGACGCAATGTCTGATTGATGCTGTATAGATCTGAGGAATGGATAGATAGCCCAAAAAGATCCGATTGTTGAGGGTAACGCATGTGTACACACAGTGAACTGTGGGAGTTCGCAGAATTATGGGTCCCCTCTTTGCAGTTTCCATAGTCAGGGTACCCCATATTCTATCTACTAAGGGGGGACTCCTATATAACTCCTGTATACTATAGCAGTTTCCATTTTCTTTTCCACTATCCCTACATAACCCCTATCTAATCTACTATAGTAACCACATATTCTATCTACTTATGGTAACCCTAAAACCCTAAACCCTGAACCCTACATATTTAAGCGGGTCCTGGGAGCCGGAGTGTGAGGATGGCATGTACTTGCTAGCATAGCCGCCGGCATACCTGGAAATCCCAAAGCATCTTGATTGAGGGAGTTATACAGCGTTTATATTTGGTTGGCCGATCAAACCCTTTTAGAATATTAGTATATAGGGTCCCCTATTGAGACCATTAGGGAAAATATTAAATATCCCAGGGGCCTACCCAGTATGGGGGCTAAATAATGTGGGCCCGCCGGCATACCTTCAGCTGAGTTTGAGAGATCGGGATTTTGAGTTTGGGTGTTGCGGTGTGGGCTTGGGTTTGCAGTTTCGGGATCAGTTTCCTAAACCCTGAACCCTACACCCCTGGTTCTGGTCCATTCCGAACCCAACTCGAGGCCCTCCTTGTACCAGACCTTTGCCTACCCAATGATGCATAGAGGCCTACATAGCCAACATCGGCCTCTTGGGTACGCTAGAAGATTATCATTTAAGGATGAGGGTTGTTGGGGCATTGTCTTGGCCACGATTCAGGACTGATCCCGCACTTGAAATGCAGCAGGGTGGGTGCGGCTTGGGGCTGTGGATGTAGCAATGAGATTCTTTTTTCCACGCGCAGTGCATGAGGACATACCTGCAGTAACCTGTGACTTAAGATATATCCTAAGCTGTCACAAGAAAGGGGTCAATGCCGACACACGTTCCGCGAACAAACGGAAGTGGTGGCGACAAGATTGCGCAGGGAACTCCAAAACTCAAACTCAAAGCCTCTACACACTTTCTCCTCAATCCAGAGCCTCAAACCTCGGTGACAAGGAAAAGAAGCATCGACGAGAATGCCAAGACTTGCTTGAAAAGCTGACTTGTGGCTGCTGAACACCTCCCTACCTTCTGCAAACTCTAGTTCGAATCAGCATCCCCAAAACCAAACATGTAGCCCCAAAATCCAAAGTCTCCGTTAAAGGATATAAGATACAGGGCTTAGCGTCCATAATCCTAAGCCACAACCCTCCAAAACACCTCCACCTTTCGTTCATTTGACTGCTACAATCTTTGCCCTCCCTCGAGCTACATGTTGATGACTTAGCCTACAGTTAGCATTCCCCTGCGTAGAACAGTAACTCTTACATAGGGAACGTGGATGTCACTTCCAAATAGCCCAGCTTCTAATAGTCCAAGATGTACACCGAGGGCCTATAAACACTAGAAGTAGTGGGTTTCGAGGTATGTCCCGTTCAGGGGCCCGAAGGGTCCACGTAGCTGCTTAGTACTCAGCGCCCCGCGGGATTCCCATGTATCTTTGGGGACTGAGTGTGTACATGTTATAGGTTATATGTAGATATGCAATACGCGGTTTAAGCTCGGTGTATGGCCACATGGACCCAGGTGATACTATTCGGCTAAAAATCAGACCTCTACATTACAGACCTTAATTAAGTTTGGCCCCGAGCATGGTTATCTCGAATTGCTATCCAAATTTGTCCTGGTAGCAGCAACACACACACACACATACAACACGCATGTCGCTGTAGATAATTGCACTTATATGTATAGCCGAACGAACAGTTGACCCAATAACGACCTGCATGGCTTCTGCCCTAAAAAGTGGACTTCACTTCGAGTGAAGAAACACATTGTGCCTCCTCTCCTCTCATGCTCAACGAAGTCTATGTGAGTTCCCACTGCCCTTCCTAGCAATACTGCTAGGATCCAAGTATACAAATAATACCTAGATTGGCCCCTCGAATCTGTAAATATTAAATATACCTACATTGGGCTGTTTGGATCCCTAGGGTATTCTTGCCAGCTTCTCAGACGATTTCTAGGTTGCCGAATCCCGATGACTGATTTGGAACGAGCTGCTTGGACATGAAGTTCTCATAGCTGCCGGATGCACCAGAGCCATATTGGGTCATGTACCTTGAACTTACTGTGCTCGGGCATTGCGGGGACATGATTTGGTTTTGGAGCTAAGCGGCTGCAGCGCTATTGATACATCGAATTCGTTGTCATGCGGCTTTTAGCCTTTGTTGATGTGTTGCAGTTACTGTTCGCTTCAGTTATCTTACACCATGGCTTCCACTTTTGAGGGCCGCGGCTAGGTTGAACGCTTGGGAGTTTCCCTCACATACTACTCTTCAAGTTCATGCACTATATTCTGGGGGTCTTACTGGGGCTACTAGTATCATAACTTAAGTCTGTTCGGAATTTGATAAGAAATCTAGGACCATGCGCATGGTAATTGTTCTAGGCTTTTACACAAGGTATATTACGCACAAACTTTGGCGATCTATAGCACAGAAATTATGTGATATCATTTGGTTATCACTTGGATTTTTCCTACCTATGTAGGTCCGAAACACAACCCCCTGACCTTCAACCCAAGCCCTCCAAGACGGGTTTAGGGTGTAACGTCCAGGGTTTAGGGTTAGGGTTTAGGGTTTAGGGTCCCCTCAAGCCGGCAGCCAATGAGAAAGGCAGGTGCCTGCAACCAGCAAGAACTTATGTAAAAGCCTGAATGAACAGCAGTATCCTAGGTTGCTGCTGAGGAACTTAAATTCACTTACGCTATAATGGGTCTTAGTAGAATGGGGTTTCCTTCGTGTAGTGGTTTAAAACAAGTTCTTTAACAGCAAACCTATATGACTTTCTGGTCTGTTTGAGGTACCATATACCAGAAGTATAGAGGGAATCTCCGACCATACGATTGACTGCTATTTGAGCTATAGTCTAAACTCCTAGTATGCTTCTGAATGACCCCTATAACACTTCCCTGTATAAGCCCCTATATGACAATTTCAAGGAGCTTAGAATCCTAAAGCCTTATATTATGATGTTCCCCTGTATAAGCCCTTTTACGGAGCTTCGACTACCGCTTATCTGGGCCTCTATAGTCCTCAGCCTGGGTTGCTGTTCAGGAACTTAAATTAATTTACTGTACTGGGGGGAACCCTATTAGTTTATATATGTATATATATCCAGTATGGTAACCCCAAACCCTAAACCCTATATGTAACTTACTTTAAGTTCCCTTACAGCAACCCAGTAGCATGGGGAAGGTGTTTGAAGTTGGGGCCAGCTCTGTCCAAGGCCCGGAGCCTACACCTGACCCGAGTTTAGGGCTTAGGGGTTTA
The DNA here is from genome assembly GCA_905231905.1 of Symbiodinium pilosum. Taxonomy (NCBI): domain Eukaryota; class Dinophyceae; order Suessiales; family Symbiodiniaceae; genus Symbiodinium; species Symbiodinium pilosum. Next base: position 9,730 of record CAJNIZ010002984.1, on the reverse strand, counting down.
GGGTCCAGGGTTTAGGAATTTTAGGATTTAGGGCTTAGGGGTTTCGGGTTTAGGATTTAGGGTGTAGGGCTTAGGGTTCAGGATTCGGGGATCCCTAAGGTACCAAATATCCAAACGCGTTAGGATTGAATGGGTTCCTGTGCAGGTGTCGCGAGCCCAAATCGCCTCCTATTTAGGTACTTGAACCCGTGAAGAAAAGACAAGCCACTTCTGGTAGTACTTCTGGTAGTCGCCTGCGCCACCGCTGCCTCCGCCACCCTGCCTCACCGGTGCTTGCTAGCGAGCACAGGAATGGATCCCTTTAGCAGTCCTCTGGAGGAATGGACTCATATTGATTCGGGCTTAGATTCTGGGATCCCCTTCATATACTAGCCTGCGCAGTGGACCCTGTACTTGATAGTTCTTCCTTGTCTACTAACCACCACCAAGCTGCATGTAATTCTGGTACGGCGCAGCGTACTCGGCCATGTACTTTTCATAGCTTCCTGCGCCTTCCGCGTGCTCGGCTAATCCTCTCCCCTAAGAAGAAGCCCTCCACCCGCCCGAATAGGAAACTCTCCCAGTATCATGGTGTACTATATTTGGGATGTGTATTGCTAGGGCGTGAGTGGATTATTGTTATGAGGCAGAGGGAATTATTCGCTTCGCTAGGGCTTCAGAACTCCAATGCTGTGACTCAAGACTCCGTTTGGCTTACATGGCTGACATCAAGGCAATGTAACTGCCAGCCAAGCTCGCGAAATATTCCCCCCCCCTACCCTCCACCCCCCCCCGAAAAGGAGCCTCAACCTCCTTAAGGGGACTTCCATCTGGGGATCTAGTTCGCTCTAGTCAGCCAAGATCTCCCAGCAGAAGCCCGAAGTCCCAACATATGAGCTGTCGAAACTCCTAGTATCCCCCTTAGTAAGCCCTATAGTAGTCCCCTATATAATCCCTTATATAACCCCCTTTAAGGAGTTTAGACTATAGCTCATATCCCCGAAAAGGTTTCTGCATTGCTCCTTGGGCTGCTGACAGGGTTGGCAACCTGGATCTGGCAGCCACAAGCGCACGTTGAAGGACTAGAAATGGGGGGGGGGTGTCTCCCAAAATTAAGGGGCCCGCCCCCAAAATAAGGATTGGAGTATGATGGGGTTCATATTGGGGTCACCCTATTTTAGGAAATTACCAAGCGCAAATGAGGTGTTGCGCGTATGATTTGTACTACAGTTCCACCTGGAGTACGAGGGAGCAAAATCAAGAGTGATTGTGTTGCTTTCTCCACGATAGCCACCATGTCAGGGAATCCATAATAGCAACTACAGGGGGTACATATGGGTTACAACCAGGATAAGCTGGGAGATTCCCCTATCCAGGTCAAGAAGAAGCAGCATATCGGCGCAGTTGGGCTATTGCCCCCCTTAAGTAGATCGAATATGGCTTTGGGTATATTATAATAAGATCCCCATAGACCCCATATTCTATCCACTTAAGGGGAACTATAAGGTTCTCCAGATCTCCCTACAGGCACATCTTTTCAGCAAAGAGCACAGGAAACCCTGACTGGCATAGTCCCTGTGCTATGGGCCTGCTGCTATTGGGCTTGTCTTTGGTTTTTTCTGGAGTGTATATAGGGGTTATATAGGGACAATGGAAAACAAGATGGAAACTACAATTTACGGGTCTAGGATTTTACCTGCAGAATTTCCCACTTTGACAGGTACGCGCACCCTGGCTTTCAAGCCCTTGAAGCAAAGCCCCGTAAACCCTAAACCCCAAACCGTAAACCCCACTTGGGGTTTGTAAAGCAGTGAAGGAACTTTGCGAGCCCAGATGAGCTGTACTCCCCCAAACTAACATGGAAACCCATATAGTACCCTTTTAGAAGGACTGTAGTCTTTATAGGGCCCTTTTTGGGTTTCCATGTTAGTTTCCGGGAGTGTATAGTCTAAAGTCCTTGTATCTCCCTTAGTAACCCCTATAGTAGTCTCCTATATAATCCGCTATGCAACCCCTTTTAAGGAGTTTAGACTATAGCTCAGATAGGGAAGACTTTTCGGGGTATGTCATGGGTTGTCGTCGCCCAACAAAACCTGGCTGCTGAGATGTGAGCCTCTTCACGGTTTCCCGGAACTACTTGGAGGGTCATGGGGGCTTAGTATGTAGGTGACAATGGCGTATATGATTTACAGGGGCTATTAACCTACTTACCTCCAAGTACTCTCAGAAAGCCAAATACGCTGAACCCTAAACCCTTAAACCCTAAACCCTCGTCTTGCCAAGTGACAGGAATCCAGCCAGAGCGAGAAGAGCCATGGCTTTGCAGCGACAAGAGCTGGCCTTTTCAATGCTGAGCTTGAGCAACTGAAAAAGGGGGGGTGTTTAGGGTTTAGGGAAATAAAGCAACTTCAAGTGAGGAAGGTCTTACAACTTGCCGCATGAAGTACAGTCAAGACTTCCCACATAGATCACAAACATGCTTTACTAGGGAATGTATTCAGGACTAGACTAAGTGGCCAAAGGAACCATGTATCCACACAATATGGTCCCTTGGTAAGCCTAATATCTAAAGTAGCTCACATGAGGCGGCCGAAGCTCCTTCCATTTCAACTTAACCTGCATAGTTACGGTTGAGTGTTTAGGGTTTAGTTTACCTACGTGTGCTGAAATACCTTGCTGGAGTATGCAAGGCAGCCGCAGACGGCAAGCAGAAGTTCTTGCAACGCCATGAAAATGGCCTGGGGGAAGCCAGATGTTTATCATTTAGGGCTTCGGGTTTTGGAAGGCGGAATCATGAGCCCAGACCCTTACCCTCAGTCCTTCAATCCCCGTCAAGTAGATAATGAGGAATTCCCTAAGACCGTACAAAGTTATATGCCTATATTGCATCTACTTAGGGGGGAAGATAAACCTTAAGCGCAAGCAATCCCTTGTCCTCATGCTCCGGGATCTAGACTTCGGCCAGGCCGGTACCATTTTAGGGAAGCCTTCCTCCAACGACTAGAAGGATTGCACTCAGGGAGGCGGAAGCTAAATGAAACAAATCCACACCCCTAGCCATACACTTGAAGCCCTAAATTCTGAACCCCAACTCCCAAACTTTTTTGGCGCTTTTCCTCATGATCTGATGCCGGCACGCGGTCTGGGAATTCTCCGCCAGAGGGCTGAGTCTGCGGCCTCTGCGGTCTAAAGTAAAATACTTCCAAGCTGCCTCTCAAACTAGGTTCAGGGGATAATTCGGGTTTTGGGTTTTCCTTTCAAACTATAGTCCCCCTAAAGTAGATAGAATCTAGTATGGCATGGGGTCCTTATTCTCGTTGTGGGGAATTCCATATTCTATGGACTCAAGGGGGACTATAGGTGTAGGGGATAAGGCTTCAACTCGTCAACACGTGCAACACTCTCGCATGGCAGCGTCCTCGGTTAGGGCTCAAGGTCCAAGCCGCGGGGCTAAGATGTCGCAGTGTGGTTGTTAATGCTAGACAAACCCTAAACTTCCTTAACCCTAAACCATAAAGCATGACCTTCTGAGACTGACCTTCCGGTTGGGGGCACTCGGGGTTGGCTGGATTTCTAGCATCAACAACACCTAAAACATCCTAAAACGCAAGCCCTATAAAGCTTCTACCCCAAAACCCTAAACCCATAAGCCTAAATCTTCCAGCCTGGAACCCTAAGCCTAGCCCAGGAGCCTAAACCCTAAACCCTACATATATATATATATACATACGTATATTTACACATATTTCCACATATATATATATATATATGTATATATATATGTGTCCACACATGCATATTCCCTTATTCCCTACAAACCCCCTAGAGCCCCAATACCCTGAAGCCTGGACCCGAATGATCAAGGGTCAGACCTGGAACTGCAAGCTGCCTGTCGCGGCTACATAAAGGTTGAATAGGGGTTATGGGGGTTCCATAGGAGCTATATAAGGGGGGGTTATCTAAGGGGTATAGGGATTATATAGGGTTTAGGGTTGAGCGGCCCCTTGTAATGAGGGCTCTAATATGGCAGTGTCCCTTCAGTAGGGGTGCCCCCTATAGACCATCAAGCAACGATAGCTCTGACTGTCAGGAAACCCTTTGATAGCTATGTAAGGCTATATGTGTAGAACTCTAGGGAACACGGCATCTCTAAATGCACTACTCCTTAGCCCTGGGTTGCGTTAGCTTACCATAATCTATCCCTAAACCCTAAACCCATAGCTTTAAGCTTGAGGAAGCCACCTTGTTTACCAAATATCCTGGATACAGTACCTAGCTTCACTTCAGTTCCATAACAGCAACTGAAAGTCCTGGAGCTGTGCCGTCTGACAATCCAGGCCCTAGATGCCAGTCACCCTATCTGTTCTATCTAGACAACCCAATTCTAGTCCTCATGTACCCTCGTGGAAAACAGGTAGTGGTAGAGCATGCCTGAAATAAACTTCAGCACCTACTGTACATCTCATGTGAACTGAAAAGCACTCACAGCAACCCATTTTCCCCCTACTGTGCTGAAAGGCAGCCAGGACAGTAAAGAGCGAATCCTTGCGCATCCGCTGGTAAAAGCTTTCAAAGCCCAAAAGAGTTGTTTCTTCCCGAAGTCTCCCAGCAAGCTCCGGGCTGATAAGGGCGCCTCAAAAGTAGGGTTCATATGCTGAGGAAGAATAGAAGAATATGGAAAGTACTCTCTTGGTACGGGGTATATAGGGCTTCAGGGAGTTTAGGGTTCTTTCTCCAGCCAGGCTTCACAAATTCAGGATTTAGAGCCTGGGTAGAAGGAGTTTACAAGTTAGGGTATAATGGGGTGCCAAGTACATCACAGTCCCTATTAGTCAGAGTACCCCACAAGGGACCATGCTCATGCTTTTGTCGAACCCCAAAAAGCGCACAACAACAACAGACTGTAGCTTACAAATCGCACGATGCTTCCAAGAAGTAAGGGATTTAGGATTTGGGGCTCAGCTTTGACTTGAGGGCTCCACGCTTCCAAATTCTAGCATGGGATATATGCGCAAACGATGCCTGATCTCCTTGAACAAGTCTGCGCAAGGTTGGGTCGAGAAAATATCTGTCATTTCAATGAACCACTTGGGGTTTCGTATTCTCCTGGTGGCTGCTCGTTGCGTGGACACTTTGGGCTGTGGCAAAGGCCACCGGCTGTCGGAATTGGCTGAATGCCTCCTCAGCCTTGCGAAACTTGAAATCAAATTCACTTCCAGGTAGAAAACATGAGCACTGGGTAAAATCCTTTCTTTCGAAAGGTGTTTAATCTAAGGCTACAGCTACATTCTTGGCGCCCTGAGTGGTCTGGGCTACCTTCTGAAGCACAGACAGGATCATAGTTTTTCGGACCTTCCCTGCCCCTACTCTCAAATGAGCAATGGTCCAACTCCTAGTATCCCTCTTAAGAAGCCCTAGGGTCCTCCCCTACATAATCCCCTACATACACCCCTTTAAGGAGTTTAGAGTATGGTACAAATGTGGCTGGGCTTTGCCACGACGCCCTCGTTGCAGCCTGGCCCAATGGAAGCTCGCAAGAGTTTCCTACCCAGACTCAAGTATGGCGTGTGTAGCCGTGGGGAAAAGGATCAAGGCACAGCTGGCTAGACGTAGTGAGCGGTAATGCTCTGGTGGTGGACAAGAAGTGGTTGAACCTTAGGTTAAAGAACGCGTTGCGTACTGTTGGAAACAGTTCCCTTACACACAGGTCTGTCATTATCATTACTTTTTTGTTATTATTCTTATTATTATTGCTATTCTTATTATTCGTCATTAAACCCAGACCTTCTCCAAAGTCCCCAACCAAGTAGTAGTCTGAATAAATGGCGTGGGGTCTCTCATATACCTCCTGTACATATGTCATATGTATAGCATACACATATTTACAGAGTAGGCTGTCAAATCGATGACCCCTCGGTTCCCTTCCTTGGGGTCCCCCGTTCTGTGGGCTGGAATTTGTGACGAGGACATTTCTAACCCCAAATAGGAAGTACAGTGTCAGTCAGGTCCTCGTGGGATTTGAATACTTAACTCGAATATTCGCCAAGGCGATCCAGCCTCAGGGCGTTCAGAACCCTCTAAAACCCCCCCTACCCCCCTTACAGACCTGCTTGGGCGACCCCCCCCCCGCCAGCCGAGGCGGGCGCGCGATAGCGTTTATAATTACCCCCCCAAAAAAGCCCTAATATCATCCCAAGGAGGGGTACTATAACACCATAATGTACTATAATATACCCGAAACCCTAAACCCTAAGCCCTTTTGAAATAACACTACTAATGGGATTTGTCTAGGCCAGCCGAACTGCTCAGCTCAGCGAGAATGCTGCGATAAAATACCTCTGGGCTTTCTCAACATTAGGGGGGTTTCCAACATCAGGAGAACCCTTTTGGGCGGTCCCCATGATAAGGATTAATAATGGTATATTGGGATCTATCTTGGGGTCCCTCTATTTAGGGAAAGTACCATTTGTTTGCTGCCCCTAAGCCCTAAATCCTGTAAACCTACACGCTTTTTGGCTCCCTGTTTGCGGTCTCAAAACAAGGAGTGTGCCATCATCCGGGGACGTAATGGATGCTTGCTTCTCAAGAGACGCTCAATCTCAAGGGGTCCAAAGTATACACTGGAGATCACTGGGGGCGAGCTGCAAGACGCACTGATACCTACTTAAACGCAGGACTAAAGGTATTGCAACCTGGTCCGGTAATTCCCAAATCCATGTAATTGTTTATAAACCTTAACGCATCAACCGTAAACCCAAACTCTACCCTTTAACCCTAAAGTCTAAGCCCCAAACCCTAACCCGAAGACCCATTGCGAGAGCCAATGCCTGAACAACTCGCCAGTCTTGAAGCCTCAATCCCTTTATGGCTATGGTGAAGTGGGGAACTTATACATATACATGTGTATGTATATGTATACACATTAGGGGATGTCCAACAGATCTGGGTCCCTGTTGGGGCTTTGTGGGTAAGTAAAACGGCGGTCCCTTCGTTGTGGAAACACCCATACAGGCACGGGTATGAAAACGGAACCTTGAAATGAGAACTGGCTTTATTTGGAGAGTCCTCATGGGCCATTGGCCTTCAGCATGAATGGGATTCTTGTACATCTGGAACACAACAAGAGGACCTTAATTTTCGCATGAATACCTTGAAAGCTGGAAAACCCTAAGCCGCATAATAGCCACTTTCATTTTGAGGTGTATTCGGACGACTTTGAAACATAATCGCGCAAGAAATCTAGGACCGCATTAAGGCTGGTTTGGGGGCCCTTTAAAAAATAAATGAATTTAATAGCTTTATAAGAACTGTACAGAGATTGTATGGGGATTAGGGGCAATAACAATTCAAAGCGGTTTTCCCTCTCATTAGTTGTATATGTAATGCTTCCTTGGCCACCTGTATTGCCCAACTTTCAACCCGTGCTGCCTGGCCTTACGCAAGCGTAAGGGGAGCTTCCACATACCTTGGCTGGCAGAGCGGCTGGTTACGGATTAGCAGAAATGTCTTCAGGGCCTGTCTAATGATGGGTTGCTTTACCCAACACGTGAGAGGTCCCATGTGAAGTGTTCAGTTACGAAGGATGTCTTGCCTAAATCCCAGACCCTAACCCTGGAGTCTACATGACCCTAAGGGTCCAAGGACGCAAATACTAGGGCTTCGGGTCCCCAATACCCTTCAGATTTTCGTATTTGGGTCCTAAAGCCTAATTGTTTGGGTCGTTGGACCCTTAGGGTGATTCGCGTGGCACTCAAGATAGGAGGTGCCACGCCTCCATGGTCTCCGCGCCGATATCACTTAGCAAACCTTGCCTTGGGTTTAGCAAGGAACAAAACACTGGAAAAGAACACTGGAAACTGCCTCTTTTTTTTTTCGGGAGGATATAGGGACTGCACAGAATGAAGCAATGGAAAAGAACACGGAAACTATTACGTTGTTGGGGACCGCTATATTGATCCATTCCTTCATTCATTGCTGAGAAGAGGTGAGACATGTAAGGTTCCAGAAGAGGTTCTGTACAAAGGCACTCGAATCTTGACAGTCCCTTGTACCGTTCAATGTGATCGCGACCAACATCTTACAAAGTGCTCAAGTAGTTTCCATTTTCTTTTCCATTATCCCTATATAACTCCAATGTACTATAGCAGTTTGCAGTTTCCATTTTCTTTTCCAGTATCCCAATATATTAGCTTGCGGAGCTAAGAAGAAGGCGTGTCAACCTTGAAACACTCTGCAGCAAACTGTGGCCAGCGTTGTCCATCTTTGGCCGCGTCTTCGCAACCCCAAAGTTATCATAGCTGACTTTGGCGGGCTCACAACTACAGCTTCAAGACACCTTAGCCGTCAGGAGGACCCCTCTGAAGCGTTAAACTTGAAGGACTTCAAGCCTCCATACTAGAAAAGCTAACAAGCCCAAGAAGGAAAAGGCCCCCAAAACTAGGGTAAAGACGGCCAAGACGCATGAGGTAGTCATCAGCTTCCTCTACTACCTGGGGACTGGCAGGGATGGGGATGGGGGGCCCGCTCGAAACTTGGTGAACGCAAAGACCCCATGTATTGCCTTTGTGTAACATCATATGAACCCAGGTGCATGAGCGAAGCTACTTACATGGGTCATGCTCACTTCGAAAGTGCCTGGCGCCGGCGCCAGACGCGCGCAGCCGTAACACCACCGGCGACGATGAGCGCGCAGGCCACCAAAGCGCCAACTGCAACAAACCTGTGCTTCGGCTCAAAAACGAATAGTCGAATAGTGACGATCTAAGGATGACAGGAAACTCAAGAATTGAAATACTTCGCAGAACGTACCAGAAGGAAAAAATCTCTGCCAGAATCGCTGCAAAGACTTTGGATGTACCCTCCTCTTCCCCATTCCTTTCTCTAGAAAAGGAACTTTGCACGAGATGAGAACGACTGAAACGGGTTTGGACCACTTTGCTATACGACAAGCACATAAAGATTACAGACATAGCTTTCCATCCTTCATTGTCTGCATCCAAAACCCCCCAAACCAGATGCATCTCAAAAGCAGCGGCTGAGGGCCAGCACGGGCTGCAGCAAGCACAGAGGGACCAGAAGATCCAGCAGTGCGCTGGTCCTTGTCTGATAAATCTGGGGGGTACCTCTGGGGGGGGGGGGGTACTATTGTAATCCCTTATATATGCTTGCTAGCAAACATGATGACAATCAGACAGTGTAGGTGTCTACACTAACTAATTACATCTAACTACAAACATCGCAGTCCCTTATTCCTTGTAGAGTTATAGTATAGGATACCTCAAATAGATGGACCTCAAAACCAAACTGGTATATACTTATTAAGGCCCTTATAGTATGCAACCAAACCAACCTACAAGCAAGTGTGACTAGATGATGCCACAGTTTGCCTGAACCCCCTTAGACCTCTAACAAAAATATGTGTAATGGTTCCTTGGGGATATACTGCAATGAAAATTTAGAATTAGGTGTAAGGGGATAGGCGTCAAGGGCGTCAGCTGGAGGGTGATCTAAAAGTCGTACAAGTTGTATCTCAATTCGTGCGCTAGCCCTATGTAGGGAGCCTGAACAATTACCAAGATTCGCAATTATTCCATACAACCTCTTTGTAACCCTAGTTTCCGTTTCATGTTCCACGTCCTTTTCCACTTGATTCTCCAGTCTCGGGGGTTGTGCCCCTGAAGCCCTATATACCCAAATACATACACGAAAATATCCCTCAACCCTAGTCACTCTATATGGTAGTTTCCCTAAA
>CAJNIZ010002983.1:0-20901 GCA_905231905.1 Symbiodinium pilosum | reverse complement strand
TTATAAATAGTCCGGAACCGCTTCAAGCCGCTGGCCGCTACACATTAATAAATAGCTTCCAAGGTTTTAAATGTAGCTTCCCAGGTTTATATATAGCTTCCAAGGTTTATATATAGAAAACCCTGAACCAAGCAAAGAGGCTGATATACTGGGTAACGAAAAGTTCTTCAGCAAGGTGCGGGGCGTGGGTGACACTACTGCCGCCACTCTGGGCGCGACGTTGCGACTGACTGGAGGCCTCACGAGAGGTCTCGGCCAAGCCGTGCAGACGTCCCTTGGGCTCAACTTGGCCTTGAAGGCGTTGAATTTCCAAGAATCAGAGCTGATGCGACAGTGATCTAGCTAGCTCCCTTTAGCTGGCATGGCATTTCAACAGAAGCTGCTACATTGTTACGCTCCCAGCAAGCAGCCCACTCCCGTCGACGGCGCAGACATGCATGGAGACTCGGAGAAATGCAGAAAACTGCAAATCCCAAGATAAGCCTTCTATGGGTCACGTTTCTGCTTTTATTTTGTTTTTTCCTATCAGCCCCTTCCCAATGCCCACAAGTCACACGCAGCCAAAGCCAAGCCCACAAAATGGAGCCGATGGAAGAGTGATGTGTGCTTCGGCCTTGTCAGTATGCCGGGAAATGCAGTTGTGATCGCAAAGTCACTGTCTCCGGGACTTGTCGTGCATGCAGCGCCATGGGGCGGTGCCAAGCCCAAGCCCAGAAAGCCCTGCAACAGGAATCTCTCGGAATCTACAAGGCTTCCGACATCCAAAAATGAACTGATGATGGGCAAAGCGGGCTCAGAATTTGGAGAATCACCAGCTTGCTGCAGTTTTCATCTGAGGTTTGGGGAGACGCAGGTCATCAAGCATGGCCCACTAGCGGCTCCGTCACGGGTTTTTGTGGGTCGGCATAGCCTAGCACATTTTGTCTGAACTTCGTGGTCATCATGAAAGGAACTTGCAATTTCTCTTTTGTATGAGTATGGAAGTTTCCATCTGCTTTCCCCTGAAAGAGATTGGAAGCCAGATTCGAATTCACAAGTACTCGGAGTACAGATTTCTGTTCAGAATTCTCTTCCATCTGCTCCCCTGGCTATGGTTATGCCCTCCACAGCAAAAATCTGAACAGCTGCTAGTAGCCGCTAGCATGCGGCAGTTTCGCTGCACAACATGCTAGCGCTCAAATAAGAAATCTGATCTGCACCTGCGCCGGAATAGCAGCCGAGCAGAGTGCGCGCCTGAACCGAGGCAGGCGTCTACAGGATAGCCGGGGCTGTGCTCACTGGAGCCGGCAACGCGACGATCGGTTTGGGTGGCACTGTTGAGGGCATCACGGCAGAGGCGAGGGACGCAGAATCGGAAAAGCAAGAATGTGCAATGGTTGGTCTTCGCAGCCTTTAGCAGCCTTTCGCAGGAGGGCCATGTTATGTCATGTTATGGAAGCCATGAATAGGATGGCTTGAGCAACTTTGACAAGAAAAGGCAGGCGCTCTGACACTGAGCCCTGACTACTATGGCAGGATGTTTGCCAGGGGTGTTAGCAAGCCCTGCTAGCGAATCGCATGCTTGCTGCAGGCGGCGAAGGTGGCAGAGGACAGCGTGAAGGCATCGGCAAATCTGCGTTGTGCTTGCACTGCTTTGGCCCGTTCTGTGTTGTGGTGAGGATGATAAGGAAACAATGGCAAAGGCGTTGAATAAAAACATGCGGGAGGGACTTGCGGAGGGCAAAGAACTATGAAGCCCAAGCATGATGTGGTTGAGTATGTCTGCAAGCCAAACCATGAGACCAGATGACAACTTCTGGCAGGTGCTCAGTGAGCCCACAAGGAGCTTAGGCGCTGCTCTTCGAGGTCAAAGCCGGCAGCCGCTGCCCAAAGAAGACGAGAAAGCTGCGCCTTTGCCCCAGTAATCCCTCATCTCTTGAGCCCCTCTGTGGCCTTTTGGGGGTGCTTCAGTCATTGTCAAGGACCGACTCGCTTCCTTCAGCTAGCAGCTACCTGGTGACGCGTCCCAGGCAGGAAATGCCCTGGAGGCATTGTGTGCTTAGTATTGCAGCTTCCAATGGTCCAAGGCAGCGCCGCGTTGCGGAGCAAGTGGCACGTCGGCTTCTGCGAGATGCATTTGGAAGTCCAAGCGAAAGGACCGTGGCCTTGGCTCCGCCCCTGACCTTGGCCTTGATGGTGGCCTGGATGCTTGGCCGCTCGAGCCGAGCTCCGCGAGCTCCAAATGGACTCGCCGAAGCTTCAGGGTCTCAGCCTCAGGGACAAAGGCCAGCGCACTACTAAGCAGTGGCAGCTCCTAAGGTCTTACGCTGAGCACTTTCACTTGGAGCCGCTCATGCCCGAGAACGGCGACAGCCGGCAAGTGTCGGAAGAACCTCAGGCGGGATCACGGTCTATCTGCGCTTTCAAGCCAAGCACACCCTGACAAAAGTCAAGTAGCGAGCAACCAGGTCAGATCCCGCCGCGCCAAATTTGTTCGGCAGCTGCGGCGGCTGAGGTGTCGAAGGTGTCGGCCTGGCGTTTGGCTGCACTGCGCTGGCTTGGCGATGTTGCTGACGGTCGTGCTGAGTGTGGATCAGGAACAGCAGCGCCGAGCACGCATTGTCGAGCAAGGCCTAGGGGTTTACAGCGGCGTCAGCGACGAAGAGGAAAGCATCCGCTGGCTAAACATGGTGTTTGGAGCCGTGTGGACACCCGTCATGAAGAGCGTCAGTGGACTTGGTGCCGAACTGGCAGCAATGTTCACTTTCCAGATGACCCCTGACGAAGATGATGCGCTTAGCATTGCCTTCGAGAACGTACCAAGCCCGCAAGACCTGATGAGACATACTTTGCAAGTCCTCTGCCCTGCAGGGCAGCTTAGATAGGCCCCTCCTGGAGGTAAACTTTCTTTGTTTAAAAGGTAGCTGCATAAACAAGGAAACGTAAGTAACAAAAGCATTGAGGTTGGCGGCGAATGACGCAAAGGGGGTCGAACAGGCAGCAAGAAAGGAGTGTTGCCTTGACATTGTCAAACTCGGCGAAAGGAGAGGTGGAAATTAAAGAGGAGCAAGAGAGAAGAACAACTAGCAATAATAGAAGTGAAGAGGCAAGACATGGGCAAGAAGAAATGCCACCCCGTCAGCCAAAATTTGGAATTTAATGACCGAGATCTAAGATGAAAGCTCGAAGAGCCTCGTTTGCAGGGACCGCTCCACGGAAGTTGGGATGCTTCCTGAGTTCCTTATGTTTGTGGAGGAGAGACGGCAAGCGGGCGTGTCAATTTGGACCTTGCAGATCCTGAAATCTAACCAGCCAGGCGTGCTTGCCACGAACAGCTCCCAGGCCTCAAACTCAATGGTGCCACTACGTGCGTGCATCCATGGCAAAATCGTATCATCCACTTCGCCTGCGTACGGTTTCCCAGAGCGTCCATTCAGAGCCATACTGATATTCGCGTCGCTCGCCGCGGCGACATAGATGAACTCAGTCGATTGCAGAGGCTGTCCTGTTTTAGTTCCTTTTCCGAACAGGAAAATGCATGAAAGCTGGCAAGCCAGAAGAGTCCTGCAAGAGCATGTGCTCATGGTTGTTGGCGACAATAGAGCAGTCCCGCGATCTAAGAGCCAACTTCAGCGCACCAACATTCTTGGCTGTAGCAATCCAATGGCCTTACACGTGAACGTTTTGGCCGCTCGCCGAATCTTGGCAAGGAGAAGGACTTGCAACAGTCTTCGGCGCGTTGGCTGCAGTTCGGTCGGATGCAGCGCGTTCGTGAGCCTGGAGAAAGGTGCAAAACACCGCTGCGCAAAAAATGGTTTCGCTGAAGGCCCACGAGCAATAGCAGTTTGAGCCAAGATTCTTGCAAAACTGAACACTCAGATCCTGCTGGTTGAAAGCCCTGGACTGCTGGCCCTGCCATATCTTTATACTAGTGAGTCTTCCCCGGCGCGCGTTTGCATCAGTACGAACCGTTATAGGGAGTCCTGCAAATGCTCCATAAAGGTCACCTTCGGCCTGAATCCGCCCGTGCTGGACGCAGTCCGCAAGCCACGGGAGACCGCGGAGCAGGCGCTACGCAAGGCGATGGAGCTGGCGCGTGACAATCGACAGCGAGGAAGCCTCAGACCGACGCTCGGCCTCCACACCTTTGCCAGCCCCAGCTCGTGTTTGTTGCTAGGAAGCCTGGCTTTCTTGAAGCAAGTCTGTTGGACATTTGAGGCAAGTGGTAATGCTGGAGGCCACTGACAGAACAATTCCAGCTTCTGCATGGTTTGCAAACCCTTTGAAGGCAGATCTCCTTTGGGTCGCCGATCGTGAGTTTGAGGCTCGCTTTGCTTGCGGTGGAGGAAGCGTGCAGCGACTTCCTACATGGGGCGCATACACCTTCACTGACCATTTTTTTCACGCCTGAGAAGGTGCTCGTCAAGGCAAGCGCAAGATCGGCTGTTCGAAGCTCGCTGTCGCTGTTCCCCCAACTCCGAGTACGCCTAGGAGCCTGATCCTTAGCGTCGGCCTGCATCAGCATGGAGCTTCTGGGTCCATGGTCCATATAGGCCGTGCTAGGCAGTTTCCAGAGGACATAGTTCTGGTTTTCTTTGTACTAAGTAAGTCGGAGGACAGTTTTAGCACTTTCCATCTACGGGAAATGGGGACTAGCACCGTCCCAGCAATGTTGTCTAGTAAAGGATTTCGTCTTCGGGCCTGTTCCGATTGCCGTCGCCATGGAGGCTGCTCCCCAGGCTGCTTACCTTGGATGCTTTCCGTGAGTGTAAGTGTAGGCGCCTGCAGATTCTTGCCAATTGCCACGCAGAGACACCTGCAGGGGTACCCGTATGTGGGCTTTGTGGCACTGACCTTCCTCTCTGAACCGGACGTAGCTTTCTCCATTACGCCAGAGAATATACTTGGAGGTGCGGTGTCTGCTGCTCGTACTGAAGTATGGCTCGTGGTAATCTGTCTGACAGTCGACAACCCACTCACCGCTTCATTGTCAGCCTAGGCACTGCCTTTGCTTCGGGAAGCGCTCAGAGCGGGATTAGTTTCGTCCTTGCCACTCCTCACGGATGACCAGGACGATGGGTTGGCGGGTGAGTTCTCTTTGATACTTCGTTACTGAACCCACTGGTCGTGGACACGGCCACACGTTGCTTCCACTTCAACTTGCTTCCAGGTCTTGGTGTATGACCTCGGCGAGTACCTCGCCCCAGGGCTATTCCCACGGCCAATTCCCATTGTGCCCTGGTGGCATCAGGAACTTTCCAGGCTCTGAAAAACTTCGCAATGCTTGAGAAGTCAGCTGGAGGGATTTTCTCTGACCAAGCTGATGCCCGAAGTGCCAGGAGCAAGCGGACGTGGAGAAGCCTGGCAGCCAGTCTACGCAGCGCTCTCAGTAGTAAATTGGTCTCGTGGAAGTCTTTTGTAGGCGATCTTCAGTCCTGAATGCATCACGTTCTCCCCACTAGGGATGGAGTAACAGTCCTTTGAACTACTTTTCTCGCAATCTTCGACACAAGTCTAGGCTGAGGAATCCAGGAACCACATGCCTTCGGGGCCTTGATTCATCAAAAGCAAAGCTGGATCGCCAAACTCGACATAATGTCCACGATTTCAAAATACCCGCACATGCTGCTCACATGTGTGACTGGCGATGAGGGCATGTGTTTGGGTGCAAAAGGGTGCTCTGGCATTGGAATGATGTTGAGGGGAACATGTGTGATACAGTCTACACGAGTCTACAGGTGTACATGTCAGACAAGGGCAACAACATCCAGCTTCTGCCGAGGCAGTGGCTGTTCAAGCCGCGGCTGCCCAATTGGTTGCGCCGCAGGCCCTGCACGCACTGTGCACAAGTCTGGGTCTGAATCCTGCCATGTAAACTCCCTCCTGAATTTGCCCGATCAAAGCTAGCAGATGGGATAGTGCAATCAGAGATGAATCGTTGAGTGACAGGGACACCAAGAACAAGTGAGGTACAGCATTGAGCTGTGCGACGTGTAAGGCAGAAATGCAGCCTTCACGAGCAAGCTTAGATACAGTTATGTACAGTGCACAGTCCCCGTAGATTTCGTGTGCTTTTATCCGGCTTCATTCAGCTTTGGAAGGGAGAGCCGCCGAAAATGTCAGCTTCTGAAGCGCAACGCGGGAGAGCGCTATACTTGCCTGTTGCAAGCAGGGAAGATGGAAGAAAAATGTCATTGCCTCGCAAAGATGAGGCAAGTATAGCTCTTGTCTCTGCCTGACGCCGCTCAGACGGAAAAAGCCGAGGGTTCATCAAAGAATGATCTGGTGATGGAAGGGAATTGCATGAAAACTTTGGCTGCTACGTTTAGAGCAGCATGCACCTTATCAACTTAAAGAGCCGTGCTCGCTACTTTTGTTTGATCATGTTGAGGAGAAGATGGGTTGCCATAAGCAGTCATGCAAAAGGTGGCCCAGCCTGTGTGTTGCCTCACATAATCTGCTTGATGTCATCGTCAGGCAAATCTCGAGTAGTTGCTTCAACTTTAGCTCAGCTGCAGACGGCAGCAATAAAGTTAATTTTGCATGTTCAGGAGTTAGACCTCTGTGGTTCAGGCCGTCTGGGCTGCACAAGTGTTTGCCCAGCCCACAATAATTTGATTTGATCTCTCTCACATTGCATTCGCAGCTTTTCGAATCATGCTAAGCGTCGAGAGCAAATTAATACAGCTGATTCTCCGGCTTGATTCGGGCTTCTTGCAATTGACATCACGGCGCTTTGTGATTGCCATTCTTTTGCATCAGTGCGGCGAGATGGGTGCACGGCTTGCTTATTGGTGTCAGATGAAGATTGTGCAGGCGCAGGAGCCGCCTAGGCCTTGCGGAGCTTTTCAGGGGGGGTGGCGGCCACTGCCGGGGCAGATGCAATTTGGTGTGTGGTGTGTGGCCAGGCACCTGCCGCTGGAGCCTCCAGAAAAGAAGGCCAAGGATCGCGTCAGAGCTGACTAGTGGCTACTAGCGGTTGCAGTAGGCAAGTTACCCAAGCATGCGCTCCTCGAGGAGAAAGGGCGTCGACGTCGGCGAAAGCCGCACCACATGGCTCCAGACTTGCAAGGCAACATGCAAAAACACTGGGTGAGGAAGCTCACACCTGGCTGCAAGTCCAGGGCACGAGAACGGAACCTCCAAGGAACCGAGGCAAGGCACCAAACAGAGCTGGTGATTGCAAACTCTTTTACAGGTCTTTACAGTACAAGGCACAACGTTCATTGTTCTGCATCAAACCAAGTTATTTGCATTCAGCAGCTTTGTTTACGGAGTTGTTTGCATCCATTCCACCACATCTTTTGGGTTATGTTGAGCCTAAGCTTCCCCTGAGGCTGGAGTCAGATGCCCAGGCCAATGGGGATGACCGACCAGGTCAGGGGCCTCAGTACAGGCAATAACTTCTTCTGATAAGAAGTTCTTCATGTGTAGGCCTTGTAGGCCGCCGTCGACGGCGACGGAGAGAGTCCGACGCTCCCAGCCCTGGTCGAGGCAACCGACTGCGCACCCTCGCGAGTCTTTTAGGCTTACCGAGTCTAGCAACCTGCCGGCTTCCAGGTGGTTATCCGCACCCGCAGGATGAGCCAAGGCGAGTTCGCGATCAGCTCTCCCACGAGCGGAACTTGCATTTGGGAAGGTCAGACGTTCGCGCTGATCATGGAGGCTGATGAAATGAATTGCTACAAAGCTTCGCCGTGCTCTGTGTGCGTGTGTGTGTGTGCAGGTAGGCGGCGATCCAGACCAGAAGGAGGGCTTACAGCTCCAGAACCAGGCTGCTTTCTCTATACCTTCCTTCTGTTCTGGGTCGCACTAAACATGGCAGGAGAGCACAGGCGCTTGTCGCCCATTGCTGGTGAGCAGGAGGTGGCTCGGGCCAGGCCGGTCAGAGGTTCTCACGCGACGCGGAAGGTAAATCCAGATGCGGGAGGGCCTTGCAGAAGAAGGGGCTGCAAAGCTTATCACAGCTCAGCTGGAGTCTGTAAGTATTGGGCACGGCCATTGCTTGGATGACCCCAGCGAATAATTAAGCAGAAGGGGATGGTTGATGCTGAGCGCGATGAAAATGCGCCCGAAGGCCTGGGGCGTGGTCCATGCGGGATGTGCAAAGGGATTTGCAACGAGATCCACAGCGAGACAGAGGCGGGCCCTCGCAGGGCTGCTAGATGCCCAGCGTTTGAAAAAAGGAGTTTTGCTTGCAATCACCCGAGTTTCTGAAAAGACTTGCCGAGTGGCGGCTTCAGCACAGGAGCCAGACCAACACTCCCTCCTGGAGCTACGGCGAAAGTCTGCTTCTGATCTTCACAGGGCAAGTGTCGCGAGCTTTGCTACTTGTGGCTGTGGAGTGTCGTTGAAGATGTCTGCCTTGAGGCTTTGCCTTCCAGGCACGGGGTAGGGCGCAGGGTGCAAACAGGTAATGGTGCTTGCGGCGGCTAGCAGCTAGCGCAGAGCCAGTTGCTGCATGCGAGACACTCGGGAGGCCAAGGGATGTTCGAGACCGTCGCGGTGAACGGAACCGTTCGGATGGCCGCGAGGAGCTGCTTGGCGCCTGCGATCTGATTGGTGCCGCTCAAGACGTGGCTCAGAAGCATTGCGGCGGGAGGGGGGGGGGGCGGGGCCAGAAAGTGCTAGAGCGGCTGCTTCTGTTCTGAAGCGGCGCACGTCCAAGGCCATGGAGAATGTGGAGTGGCAGAGGTTGGTTATGGAGCAGGTGCTCCTGTAGCAATGTGCGGAAGTCATGGAGTCGTGTGCTTTCATGCTCCGTTCTTCGTGATACCGCGGTCTTGGCAACTTGCAGAGCGGGAGACTGCCTATCAAGCTGCTGCGGCAAGGAAGAGGCCATGGCACAGCAGAGCTTGGAACAGTCGCGGCTGGACTCAGCTTTTGCTCTCTGTTTTGTAGAGTCTGGTCTTTGCATATGACATCTGCAGATTGAGCTCAGGCCACTGCCGAGAAGGAGAGATTTAACTCCATTGGCTCGAAGGCGTGTTCCGCGAGATGGCCGAGATGGACGAGACGCGAGGGAAAGGAGGGAAGGAAGGCCTTCGTCACCGATTCGATCAGCCGACCGAAGCCGCGAAGCAGGTGGCAGCCTTACGAAGAAGATGGATTTTTGCGCAGGGCTGTAGCGGCTATAGTCAGGCAATGCAACATTTCAGGACATTTTTTCATAGACGCACTCCTGCATTTCGCTTAAGCAGTGGGCAAAGGACGAAAAGCGGCATTCTTTTCACGTCTCATGCAGAGAAAGATCATGTGCAATAGCCTCTGCAATGGTGCCTGGGATGGGAAGCGGTCAGCTGAGGAGGTCGACCCGACATACGGCTCAGTCTGAAGAGTCGTTCCCGGTCGCGACGGAGGAATAGGCTCCGCATGACTGCACAACTCCCGGCTCTTATTTGCTTGACATGCCGTGCTCTTCTGCGCAAGGCCGGTTGGAGGGAGGAGGAGAGACCTTTCTCCTGTGGCGCGCGTCTCTGTGAAAGGTGAAGAGATCGTGTGGTTGTCTTACCTAGCCTTACCGTGGTTGCAGGACATGAAAGTGAGGGTCGAACTCCACGTGAAGGGGCAAGCGCAGGAAGAGGACAAAATGCGTGACGGCGAATGATATCAGTGTTGTTTGTGCTGGCCCCCAAGCCTAAGCTCCCGAACAGCAGCTCTGTAGCGCAGTTGTCTGATCGTAGACAATTCTGTGGCAACGTTGTTGACGTAAGTGTCGTAATTTGTTGTTTTTGTTGGTGTTTTTTCATGTCCCAAGCGCACCAGTCCTTTCAGTTGCAGCAGCTGCAACATGCTGGAGTCAGCGGAGTAAGCAGAAACAACAGCAAAGTCATGTCGTAAGCAAAAAGCTTGGAAAGCTTAAGCCACCATAAGCTTTCTTGTTTCCGAAATACAATTACAGCAGGAATAGGGTTTCGGGCACAGCTCATCCAGCATTCGAGGTGTTCAGTCGACGGGTCATGTTGCAGGATGGTTGAACTCTGCGATTTGTTTAGCGCGCTTGCATTGGAATCAGGCATGTCATGCTGCCCAGCCAGGTAACTATGGTCATGGTTCAGGGAGTTGAAGCATGCTGTATCCTTCGCGGGTCATGCTTTGGCCAGGGCTTCTACTGCCGCTCCTTCCGGCAAGCGCATTTGATTGCAACGCTGTCTCCGCTTGCCAAGGCGTACGGAAGGCCTGCGATTTTATTCAAGGTCACGCCACGCTGGTGGATCGGCTGAGAAATGCGCGGGACTTACAAATCAGGGTAGGCACTAAATTTGACCAAGACCAGCTGAATTTTTCCAACTTGGATTTTTTTTTGATTGGCTTTGATCCTACACGCGAAGCTGAAAGCAACCTGGTTTCGCTCATCTTACCCGTGGCAGCTGTCCCCGAAGATGAAGCAATGGAATGCCAATCACCCGTGGCATTCCACACGCACGACATCTCTGCATGCTCTTCACTGGCAGAGCCATCTGGCAACATATGTTCTATGCTGACCGGTGTGGAGTCTGATTGCAGTGGGTTTCCTGAAGATTCATCAGGCTTACTGGAGTCGGTGTCAAGCATCATGGTTGCCAACTGCGTCACCATCATGCGTGAAGTTCCCAGAGATGACTGGGGTCTCTGGTCACAGGTTGGGTCCCAACTTGACGTGGATCTGTTAAGTTGTAGGGACTGTGATCGTGCCCGACGAGCGGCTTTCAGTTGCCAGGATCCCCGCCGCGCTAAGAAGTCTCTCTTATCACCAGAGAAGACGGCTCCTCTTCAACATCTACTTGAGTTGATACTGAAGTTCCGTTGTCAAAAGGATGGGTGCCCAGGTACCATCTCACTGACAATGGATGCGCAGGGGGCTGACACGGCACTCCTAGTATCCCTGCAGCAGCCCGTGCTGGAAGCGATCTCAGATATTGAGCTGGAATGTCAAGTGGGAAATTTCCTTTATAAAGATATACAAGGTACTCGCAACGATTGCCGTGTAGCTGAGGCCTTTCTGAAGCAAAGAGGCTTCCTCCGGAAGCGTTTCCGGGCTAACAACTGTAATGTGCAGGAGTATATGCTGTCCATGGCCAGGGCAGGCGGGGCAGGCGGGGCAGGCGGGGCAGGCGGGGCAGGCGGGGCAGGGCAACGAAAGGAATGGCCACTGACCCTGGAAGCAATTTCGCAGGGTGGGCCATGTTTGGATGACACCGGTTGCTGGTGTTCAAAGGGACAAGAAGGCGAGGATGCTTGGATGTCGGGTGTTCACCCAGCGCTCTGCTGCCTGATGCCTAATGATGCTCCTCACGCCGCCCTGCTGAATTTGACATCTGCTCAGCGGTGCCAGCATCTGCTCCAGCATGTCCGGTGTTGTCGTCCGTTCTTTGAAGCCAACCCGGTTGCATCCCAACAGCTTTTGATGCACAGCTTGCTTCCAGCACCGCCCACCGACAACATGAGGATCCATCTTTGGCTCACTACATCACATGAGTATCAGCACTTTTTCGGACCTTTTCTGGAATCAGTGTCATTCTTCTGGCCCCATGCAAGATGGCAGTCTGAAGTCATAGTCGTCTTGGATGAAGGGGTGACCCAGGACGAGGTGTGGTGTGATTTTTTTGTGAAGAGGTCAGGAAACGTACGTTGTGCTTTGGAACCACCACCTCCGCCGCATCCTTCTGCTGAATTTGACATGAAAGGCGTCACCTTCTCCTTCAGCCGTGGATTGACCAGAAACAACTGGAATAAATTCTTTGCCGACAAGCATACAGCTGATGCAGATTGGATTGCAATTACGGAGCCTGACACCATATTCTACTCGGAGCATTTACCAGAACTTCTTTTCGACTGGTCACAGCCAGAACCGAGGCCAGTGATGTTCGGCGCAGTGGTGCCGCAGTTTGTTCCGGTAGTGCTCCTTTTGAAGCTGCCTTGGGTAGCAGAGTTCATGGACAGCTTTCCCATGATTGTCAGACCAAGGCATTTGCAGGGCTTGAGACACTACATGATGCAGCAGCTGGGAGCATCCACCTTTGAGGAATCCTTCTATACCTTCATCTTCCTGTTGGAAGCATGGTCAGCAAAGCGAGGCTGGCATCATAGTTCAAACAGCATCTTTGGCTTTGAGTCTTTGCTCGGCAGCTATTTGTATGAATTTCATCGTGAAGAGTACTTCTGGTCGATCCGGGATGGTACCCGGACGAACCTTCCCCTCCATCATGCCTGTCCTTCACTCCGAGCCTCCAGGCATTTTGGAAGTGGTAAGTGCAAATACAGCGGCACCCTAAGAAACGCGGAGAGAAGCAAAGCCCTGAACTACAAGATGCATGCGTATGAGCTCATGAAGGCTGGACACGACGGTCTGCGTCACTATCCTCCACGAACTGCGTCAGAGCAGTTTTTAACGGACGAGTTATTGCAAGGCGACCTGGGCCACTGGAACACCAGCGACTGCCGTGGTCGTTCACTTCAAGACTTGTTTGACAGCTACATTGCGCTTGGCGCTCGCTTGGTCCAAGAGACAGTCGACAGTTGATGAACGTTTGGAGGGCCGGTCTAAAGCGACTCGTTAACTCCTGGATTGTTATTCTTTGTGGGCCATCTGGCCATGGGCAAAAGGAGTACCGGGAACCTCTGCAGAACCGAGCACATGCCATTTCCACGCTGGGCATCCAAGCAGGGCCAGATCTTGTGATGGAAATCGTGGACCCATGAGCACTGCTGGCGCCTCTCTAGGTTGCTGAAGGGAGTTCAAAAGTCTCGATCGCTCAATGGTCTCTCATCTCCCGCGCCGCGGTAACTGTACTCCTCAAGGCTCTCACGAAGGCTTTCAGGAAGGAGAATGTCCAGTTTTAATGTTGTTGAGCGCAAGGCTTCAGATTTTCAAACTCTGTTGTCGAAGTTAGAGTGCCTTACACAAATCGCGGTTCGGACGAGCAACAACGGAAAGCAACATTAAGCGGCTGGACCCGACCGCACCTTCCGCCCACATGCAAACGAAATCCCTGTGACAAGTAAGGCACTATTCTCCCCTAGAGCCCTGAGTTCCAGAATACTACCAATTAAGGAACTCCAGCATTGAATTAAGGCTACTAATTAGTAGTAACGACTATAGTAGCAATCGACGGCAGCATGCAGGGCAATGGCTGATAGTCGGGAGGACAAGCGTTCCAGCAAATCAGCTTTTGATCCTCAATTTCAAGCAGAGTGAAACTCCCTTGGATAGAGGTATGTAATGGTGTCAGGTTGAATTTGGTATGCCTGCAAACAGGTGTGAGTCTTGCACAAGGTGCACCAGAGTGCATGTCGACCATGCTCATGAATCCGCAGCCTTCTTCTTTCCATGGTCTTGAGATGTTTCGTTCCTACGTGCTCTTGTGCTTATGCACTGCGAGCCAAGCGGAATCGACAGCAACGCTGCTGTCTTTGTCTGATGGGCCCCCTGGGTGTGGACGCTATCTTATTGAGAAATCGCCCTCGCTATATGCTGCTTCTGGACATCTCTTTGATGACATGGCATCCGAGACTGATGACCCACAGATCAAGCACTTCTTTCTCAGAGTACACGAAGCATGCCAGGAGCTGAGCTCCGTTTTTGTTAAGGTCCAGTTCGACATCATGAGTTATGTCGAGAGGTTGCTCAGGCTGGGAGTGCTTTCAATGCGCCTGGTAGAAATGCTTCAGCGTGTGCGTGAGCATTACCTTTCTTCTGCAACAAGCGATCCTGTGGACATTTTGGATGGAGTGGCGCTTTGCATGCCAGCGGCGTGTGCAGAAAGTTCTGCAGCTCTTTATTTCGCTTTGGGCTTTGTCTTTGCAGAGTTTATCCATGCTGGTATGCTGATGGAGGACTGGCCACTACCACTCCAAAGCGAGATAAACATGACACTTCCCAAGGAAGAAGCTGAGCTTGCCAAGCTTGCTGAGAAGCCAAAAGCGCCTCAAGCGGAGCCCTCGCTGCAAGCTGCACAAGCCGACCCGTTGGCAGGCACTGGCTTTGAAGTGCCTTGGTGGCTTAATTGCCAAGGACCTCTTGCTCCAGCTGAGTGGCAGGTCTTCGCTGAGCGTGTGCATGCAGATTTCAAGTGGCTAAGCCTGATTCTATGTTGCGGGCCAAGAAGTCAAGTTAAACTTGTTCAAAGCCGTGGCATAGCACCCAGTGCACTGCCAAGTTTGCTCTCGATATGCTCGAGGCTAGAGGAAGCAACGCTCCAACGCTCCTAAATCATGATTCACAAAACATCAGGCCATTCAACCAGCACAAGCTTAAGCCAATCGAGGTTTCCCAGAAGAAATCGGTTTCCCAAACGCCCAGCTGAACAGGATCAGCCAAGGTACGGGGAGCCAGTGCCAGCCGGGCTTGGGAGGATGGCAGCCTACCTTGCCAAGAAGCACAAGTGGATTGCCGAGCAGTGGGCTGGATATGCGCGCTTGCTGTCGGATAAGTGCTGGGACGTGAAGTACATGGTATTTTCCAAGGAGAGCTTTGAATCTACAGATGCCCTGGTGCCCCTGCCAGTCTTATATGCCATGGGAATTGGGCTGAATCGCAGTGATCCGCAGTGGGGGAGCAAGCACAGCTGGCGTCTTGCAGCTGAAGTGTGCCCTTACGGTCTCGTTGTCGCGCTTTTCATTCACGGGATGGATCTGCTGCAACAAAAGGGTACCTCGGCGTTGGAGCAGGTTGAGCTCCACCTTGCACTCGCCCATGATTTGATGGGGCCGCTAGCAGAGCTGGATTTGCTGGATTTCAAAGCTTGGGGATTTTCAAGCCGAGATTTGGACCTTCAGCTCTTGAGCGTGTCATTTCCATTTAAAGCTCCCTTGCTCCTGGGATTGTCAGAGACCGCGGTAGAAGTGAGCGAGCCAAAAAGGCTGAGCGGCTTGTCAGACATGTGGCCCGCACAGCCGATCTCTGACTGGCGAGACCATGCCTGGCACGCATTGCAGCTCAATTCCATCGTGCGTTCGTGGCTGAAGGAAGGGGCGTCTCAGCATGTACAGCATGGAGAAAAACAGACGCTTCCCGCTTTGGTCTTGCTTGCTTGGCCTGATTACCTCTCCCTCTTCATAGTTCCCATGCTCGAACGGCTCACTGATTCCCTGCAGCTTTCAATCTTCCATCTTGGCCAGTGGGAGAAGGAGCATCCAAAGTGCTCCAGTTGCATGAAGTCGTATGCAGAGAAGTACGTTGTCAACACGCCAGGTCTCCAGGAAATCGTCATGCGGAAAGGGCTTATGGAGGAAGCTTTAGACCAGCAACAGATCGATTGGACTGCGGATGATATGTCGTCTTCATTTGAGTTTCTGGCGACCTTGCGCCACTTCGCTGAGAGCAATGCGCTCGTGCGGCGCGCGGCCGTCTTCCTCTGTACTGCGCCCCCAGGTCTGCCTTTAGCATCTGTCAAAGTGTTTCAGATCTGAAGAGCAGGAAATAGGTCCCTTTTCACAGACTGCCAGTTGAAAACAAAGCAAGGCCCCTCTGGCTCTGCAGCTTGATCCGTGTGGTCTCCTCAAAGCCAGTCCTGGTGTTGGATCTTCCCGAGTGGTCACACGGAGCACCTCCTGATCTGAGGGGTCGTTTCGAGGCAGAACACCAAGAGCCGCCGAGCATGAAGATGGTGGATGTCTTGCAGACAGCAAAATTTCGGCTGTTTGTGAAAGACATGGAACAAGGGCCTCCTCTGCGATCCTTGCTGGTGCGCGAAGATCTAGGCAGAGGATATCATGTGACGGGATGGAGGGAAGCAGGACATTTCCATCCTGCTGTTTCTGGCTTGACATTATACATCCAAGCTTCAGGGGCACACACGTATTCTTGCAAGAGCTCGGCTGACGTCCTCATCATGCGGGAAGGCTCGCTGTTTCGATTCTTTCCGACGTTCAGGGGTCGGGTATTCTTGGCGCTTCTTGAGAGTTTTGTAACACCATCATCACCATGGCACTTCAAAGTGCTTCCAACCTCCACAGAACGGCTGAGCTTCTCGCAGATGGCTCAGCACAGGGCAGCTGTCTTTATGCAGAAGTGGCTGGCAGCCAAAATGACCCTCAAAGATCTCCTCATTTTGGAGATTCCACTCTTCACCCCTGGGCCTCATATGCAGGCGTCTATATCTGCACACAACTTTGCCTTGCCGGATTATGGTTGCACTTTGGCTTCAAGAATCGAAAATCACTCATGGGCTGGGCCTTTCTGTCGCGAGGTAAAATTTTATCCATGGATGAATTTAATGCCAGCATTCCGTTACCCGCACATACGCCATTTCGAGAGCTTGATTGATCTGGTGTCACAGTTGGCAGCTCACACCTGCGAGTCCCTGAGCAAGATCAGCTTTCAGATGCGACGATGGAACAAAGCACTGCTAACAGAGGATGAGTCCTTTTGGATGAATGCCATTTGGGCCTTGAACACTTGGGCCTTGGAGAGTGCTCCAGAGGCTCCACCAGAGGAGGCAAGGAAGTTGCATCACCAAGGAACCTTTCGCTTGCCGTGGAAGCCGGTACGACCCATGTCGAATTGCAGCGGCAGCAATAGCCCCGTGTTGGGGCTGTGTGCACTGGAGCAGTACTTTTGGAACAGCTTGCGCAGAGGCGCGTAACTTGAAAAATAGCTTTTCATCATCCATCCCAGCTTTCGAAAACCCGGGACTTCTGATCTTGCCTGGGCTCAGGCGATGTGACACAGTGCTGCGCTGATGCGGTCCTTCTGGAATCTGGACCTTTCGGTTCACAGCCACCCACCATGGAACCGCCAGGTTCAGGAGACTGAGAACTTGGTGATGTGGGGTTTTCAGAGGTGGCTCCATACTGCCTTTGGTATGTTGAGATTGTGGTGGGTAGCAGGTGTACAGTGGTAGGTAGGCTGGTTGCAAGGCATGTTTCCACGAAGCCCAGCGCTTGACGAAGACATACCTTTTGCAGAGGCGACTTGCGTGAAACCTTCATTCAACTGAAGCAACGACAGCAAGCACCGCCAGGACACAAGAGCTGCATGACAAGTCGCCAGCTCAGTTGCGGAGCAGCTGAAAACGCACAGGATGTCCAAAGTCCTCTGAAGTTGCAATGTCTCGCGAAGTGGCCAGCCACGCTTGATTCCAGCTGGTCCTCATTTTTCGGATTTGAACAGGGCCAAAATCAACACAGAACCCAACACAAAGAAGACTGTCCTCAGTCCTTGCAGAGTAAGTTAAGCTCGCCTCCCCTACTGTAGCGACGGTGACACCTTGCTATCTTTACTTGGTCTTATCATGAATCCGTCTCCCTGGCACGATTCCCCGCCCCACGAATGAAACTCGTCATCGAGGCCCTAATTCCCAGAAGTTGCATTTGCACTACAGAAGAGGAAGAGCTGTAATTTTCCGGCCTGGTTTGCAGGCCTGGTGAGTTTTCATCAAGATTAAGATGAATGCTGTAACTTGCAGATGGGTTGCAGTCACATTCAAATTGCCACAGGCACCTTCAACATCTTTGAGCACGCTTCCATTCATACTACTATAGCTATTTTGCTTTTCGCACATCATGACGCCATCGTTGTCTCACGGCATCCACCCTCAACAAAGTGATAGAGTAGCTCCCAAAGGGCCGCTCACACATCTCGTGTGAATCGACTCTCTGCGCATATATCGAATATACTGGCAGGTCCAGCAAATTTGAGGTTTCTTAGGTAGAAGGCAAGATAGAACTGCGAGCTTACAGGCATGCCGCTGATCATCAGGATGCGGGCCAGCTTGAACCAGACTTCGCTCGCAATCTCTGCAAACCCTGGATGCGCGCATAATATGAATGTGATTGCAGCAGCATGTAATTTTGAGGCTGGTAACAGATGCATGTGTTGCAAGGGCAGCTATGTTGGATCCCATGTCTGGAAAAGCAGTCGTCCGAACTGCAAAGCTGCACCAGGATGTCATGTTGTACTGTAATTGGCCCGAGGCCGAGTTCATTGCAGCGAGCACGTGCTTCGTTTTGGACTCCATCTGGAGCAAAGATCGGTCGCCGAGTTGGAGGAGTTGGAAGAGGAGGGCGTGTAGAAGGCGACGGTTCGTCTGAAATAAAACTGGAGCTAAGCTTTTGGCACTTCCGAAGGTGTGCGGTCAGACTCATGATTCTGGCGCTGACGATCCCTCTGGTCCTGGCTGCTGTCTGCTGGTTCAACGGGTGCAACGCATGCCCTTTCAGTAGTGAGCTCTGCACTCTACGAATCTTGGCTCGACGTGCTGCCTTTTACGAGCCTGAAGCGGGTGACAATCAAACATCCAGGGAATTGTCTCAGCATGGCTGGCATTATCAGCTCGTGCGGAAATTTACTGGAATTTGTCCTGGCAATGAACGAATCCTCCACACAAGTGTTGCAGTGACTGGGCGCCTCATCACGCGACTACAAGATCCGTAGGGCCAGACACGCCGCACTGCAATTTGAAACCCAGAGCAAGTGACACGCTGGTGGGAGCTGTTAGATCAGTTGTGATGGTTTGGAAGGCCAAGCCCAAATGTATCTCTACCCGGAGTGATCGCGTCCTCCCGGTCCGGACTCGGACCTGGTATAAGTGGTTGCACTGGTCGGAAGCGCTGAGCTTTTTGGTGATCCTCTTTTCTTCTGCTAAGCCATGCAAGAGACTGCCTAAGCCTAAGGTGTGCACCCCGATCTGCCTCTCTGCGGCCACCTCAACCCTACCCAGAATGCACGGCAGCCGATTTGGCATGGGCTTCAGCATTCAGAGCTGACGAACTCAGAGATGAAGCTCGCCAACCAGTAGCCTCGTCAATCAGTAGAGGAGCAGTGTCTCCTGAGACTAAGATATGTCACCCAGGCGCGTGGTAAAATCAGAACGTGGCTAGAGCTCAGATGGCAAGTGAAATCAAGCAGCCCCCAGCCGTATGAAGGCCAGCCTGCTCAAGCCAGACAGCAGTTTTCCGAGGCTTGAAAACGGATTCGCAACTCCAAGGCAGAACGGGACACGCCACAAAGGACCACAATGCTCATTGAAGTAGAGACTGTATACAGCACTGTAGTAGGGCCATGCTGAGCTGCGTGCCCTGATGGGGTGTTCAGACACCACTCCCTTCAAGAAGGCCAGGGGGCCTACGAGTGCTGTGGTCGTGGATGCGGTATGCCCCATTCCGCAAGGCATTTGACGCGCTTACTGAGACCTCGAGTCCTTGGTGTTGTTGGTTCATGGACCATTTTGAGTTGAAGTGCTTTTGGTTGCCTCCAAAAACCTGGTTTGGGGCTGGGGTAGCTGAACAAGCACGGGCAGCATGAACAACGCTAAATCATGCAGAATCTGCGTCTAGGAGGATGCGCCAGATGCGCCTTGTCCCTGCAGGAGTAGAGTTGAATAGCATTGCCGCTGGCACGGGCCAAATGCCGCAAAACCTTACATCACATTTCAAGCATCTGCCCGAGGCCTAGGCTGTCCTACCGTTGCTCACGGGGCCTTAAAGCGTCCAGTGATTACTTATGCTAGCAAACTCAAACCTCCACAGACGGAGTGCATTGCAATCCACGGCCTTGCCTTTGTCCCAGGTGCTGCGAGGTGCACTGACTTCGGCGTGCTCATAGCCAGGCGGCTTATAAGGTAGCATCACAATCGTAACCCTCCAGGGGCTGAGCCCGCTGCTTGCAGGTATTCAAAGCAGATCCTCAAGTGCAGAATGTGATGCCACGGCTCCCGCCACCACTGCACAAGATTGAATGTTTATCATGCTTTGCGTGACCGAGAGGTTGATCCCGGGACTGTCCAATTGTATATTGCCATCCGAGAGTGCGAGAGCTTTCTTTCCGCACAGACAGTGGAACGGAGTAAAGTAGAACGGGGCAACGCATTCAGTTGGTAAGTGTGTCCTTCTTGTGCTGCCTGCATGCTTGTCGATGTGGCGAGTTGCAGAGGACTTTGCTGAAGTCTAAGTCTCAGGACTCGGCATAAGAGCGTTGGGAAGAAAAGAGGTCACACCTTTTTCCAGGCACATGGTACATCGTCCTGATGGTTTAGACGGCAGTCGTGACAATTTTGTAGAGGGAGGGTACGGGGTGTTGGATTGGCTGTTTGTCAATTCTATTACTGAACTACCTAGATGTGCAAGAGTTTTCCCAAATCGAATTATGTGCTGAGAGATGTGCGCTTGTCCATGGTGACCCATTTGCGCCTGCCACAATCACCTGGCTGTATCAATCCACTCCGCTGCTAGCCTTTCAAGTTCAAAAGCCCTTGCAGAACCGGGTAGCCTGCTGCGTGAAGGGATGTTTAAAGGCTGGTCACCATGAAGGCAAGACTCTGGAAGTTGGATGAATGCGGGCAAAGCTGAAAAGCAAGGGCTTGGACTTGGAGTCTGTGAGTAGCTTGCAGGTGGCCCGAGAAGGACTTCACACTTGCGGCCGTGGCTTGGCGGAATTGAAGCTTTGATTTGCAGCTTAGAGACAGGAATTATGCTGGCGAGGCCGATGGTGACGAGGGAAGTCCCGTGACCAGCACATTTCATCAGGGCCACGTTCTGCTGACCTCATCCATAACTTGTGGCAAGTTGGATTTGGGACCCAAGTGTTGATCAGACTCTCGCTGGACCCTTCACCTTCAGCTTCGGCGACCGTGGAGCCTTGCTCCATGAGCAGCACTCCAGGTCCGCAACCACCTTTGGTTTGTTTGGGAAAGTTCTGTTGAGTCCAAGACCCACAGTAGCTTGCAAATTTTGAGGCTCGAAGCCGGCCTGAGCACTTGTAAGTCCCCGTCCCCTGCACTTCCCAACAGCACTGCAGCTTGACTCGGGGATCTTTAAACTTTAGGGAGGGTCTGAACCCAGACCGGACGGTGCCCTGTTGGCCGGGCACGCGCACGCTGATTTTGAAGAAGGCGCGAGCGCGAAGTCCTCAAGTGCGATCAGAATTCAGAAGGACCCCACGAAGGCTATAAATAGGATTTGTAAGCATGTTTGCCGCATAGTCAGGTGACTCCAGTCCAAGGT
>CAJNIZ010002982.1:0-14798 GCA_905231905.1 Symbiodinium pilosum | reverse complement strand
TCCCTAAGTTTGAGACATCACCTGAAGTTCCCCACGTAGTATAACTCCATACATATACATAAATACACGCATCCAGAGAGAGAGAGAGAGAGATATATATATATACATATATGTAAATATGTACATATATATATATGATATACATGTGTGAGGGGCCGTGCCCAACATTTCGACAACCAGTTATGCAGCTGGAGAAGGTTTCAAGCTTCCAGTCACTTCTGAGTCCTTTGACTTTTATACGCCTCCCCCGAAAAATGCGACGACAGACCCGAAGGTCTAGGGTTTAGGGTTTGGGGGTTTGGGCTCAGGGTGTAGGGTACCCCCTAAACCCTAGTTCAAACCTTTGACCTTGGCAGTCGAGTAGCTGACGTCTCACACTTCTGGAGCACTGTAACTGCGATATGTGTAGTTTTTTCAGCCCGGTATAAAATCCTGAAAGCCTGCATCTCTTTTATCCTTGCATAAACTATTGTCATGCCTTTCTAGGGTCTAGGGTAGCCCTGGCATGCTGGACAGATAATGCCCCCAAAGAATATAGCCCGGTACATACTACGTAGGTGCAGATGTCTCAGTGGTACATACTACCTAGGTGGATGTCTCAGTAGCGGGGTGGGTGGGGGGGCTTGGGAAGGCGGTTCTAGAACTCAACCCAAACAGCCCTAAACCGCATACCCCTAAGCCCCAAAGCCTAGAGCCTAAGCCCCTAGGCCTTAAACCCTAAACCCCTAAGCCCTAGACCCCAAACCTTTCCAAGCCAAGAGCCAAGGCAGGCAAACGAGGTCCTAAGCGCTTCGAAAAAGGGCAAGCTTCCTATCATCAACGCAAAAGGCGGGGGTGGCATTCAACATCCCTAGGGTTAAGGGCTTAGGATTTAGGATTGTTGGTTTAGGATTTAGGGTTAGGATTTAGGATTTAGGGTTAGGATTTAGGGTTTAGGGTTGAGGGTTTAGGATTTAGGATTTATGGTTTAGGATTTAGGGTTTAGGGTTTGTAAGGTCTAGGGGTTTTAGGGTTTTTTAAGGTTAAGGGTTTGGGTTGCTGTCCAGGAATTTGACTTAAGTTAGTATAAGGATGCCATATACCGATGTTATGGTAACTAACCTTAAGTGCCTTGACAGCAACCGAGTTGGTGTAGGGTTTTCGGTTCAGGGTTTAGGGCTCAAGCTTATTGTAACCTTCAAATCTTGTTTTGCAACCTAAATCCCGTTTAAGTCCCCCAAAAAAGTCAAGGTCTGCAAAGCCAAGAGCCGCTGAGGTGATACCCGGAGTCCTAACCCTAAACCCCCATGGGATGGGAAAGGCAGATCACTAAGCCCCAAAACCCAACCTGTGAGTTTTGTGATAAGAGGCTCCCTTGCTTGGGCCTTGTTTGGCCAAGCAGTTCAGCCTAAGACCCTAAACCCTACACATTCCAAAGAAAGCCACGGTGCAGGGTTTAGGCCGTTTAGAGTGCAGGCTTCAGGATTTTCGAACCCTTTTCTGCAATGTCCAACAATCCAACTGCACGTAACCAGGATGAACAGCGCCTGTTTTCCAAACATGCTCCTTCTGAAGTCGTTAGAATATCGTGGAGCCCCTTTTCTTGAAACTTGCGTGTACCACTACACGTTTTGCCAAGTAGTTAAGAGGGCCTACTCTTCCAGAATCGTGCCCTTTGCATAGTGGGGGCTCCGCAGCTTTTCTATGTGGATTTTGGTTTAGGGTTTAGTGGTTTAGGGTTTAGGATGAGAGAGAAAGTCTGTGTCCTGGCTGCATTACCCCTGATCCCACCTCGTTTTATGTCATCCTTTTCGGCTTCACCCCAGATCCAACCGCCGGAGCCGTAACCCTTGGCCCCAAATTCTGAAACGCTAAGCCCCCGCACCCCAAAGCACCTTGAACCCTTTATCCTAAGCTCGAAACCTAAGTCCCTAGATCCTTAAATCCTAAACCGCCTAAACCCTACAACGCCGTCTAGCCCAAAACGGAATCCTGGACTCCTGTTCCCTCGGAATTTAAGCCCAAGTCCAGATTCCTAGACCTTATGCACCGAAGCCTTAAACTCAAATCCTAGACCTACTCGAAATCCTACACCCTGAACCCACATCCAGGACATACACCCTAAAATCCTGGCTTGTCCTCGGAAAGGCGAACTGGTTGCTTTGCTGTCGCGAACGGACCTCATCAAGAATCAGGACTTCCCGTACGCCACGAAGGACTGCCTTGAGGATTAGGGGGTTTGCACTTGGGGTGGAGGGCGTGCTTGTAACTTCAATTGCCTACAGCTTGGTAGCCATTAATCCCTGATGAGTAGGAATGACTATAAGCCCCGGCCCATAGAACTGCAGGTCATCGGGTTTACATAAAAGTTGTTGCTTGGGCTTCTGGGTTTCGATGGGATCAACTGTTGCGGTTTAGGGCTTTATAATCCCTATATAACCCATTATAGTAGTTTCCATTTTATTTCCCATTTTCCCCATATAACACCAACATACCCTCAATACAGCCCAATGAGTTTCGGGGTGGGAGTTTATGGATTCAGGTCACTATAGCATTGCGCTGAAAGGAAAGACTTCATCGTGCACTGAGCTCGGGTTCCGGGTCAAATTCGAATGGGGTTTAGGTTTTGGGGTCTAGGGGAGTACCGCAAGCCCTAAAACCTGACATCGTATTTCCCATATTATTTCCATGATCCCGAGATATCCCCAAGATATCCCCAATAGTACACCTACATAACCCTAAACCCTAAGCCTTCTATAACCCTATTATAGGAGGTTTAGGGTCTGGTTCCGGGGAGTTTAGACAGCTTTGGACTGTCATCTAGGGTTTTGGGTTTAGGGTTTCGGGCTAGATCCAGTGGCTCTTGCCTGAGTGAGTCCCCCAACCCAAGCCTCAAGTCCTAAAGCTGAACCCAAAAGCAGGTAAATCGATGGCCCCAAAAACCGATACGGCCAAAAAGTATGTTTTCCTACACATGTTGAGGGTTCGGATAAACATGATACACCCACACCCCTATATCCTATTTCCCTATTAGTTCTTAGTAGGGAAGAGGTGAACATAATCCAAGGTATTTCCATATTCCCTACTAGCCCCCAGTAAGTTTCGTGAAAGCTACGAACCGGAAGTCCCAAGCCCCACGTCAGGATGCAAATGGGAGTCTCCGTGTGGCCGCAGCCGTAATGGCTCCCTGAACTCTCTTACTACACTGATAGGTTTGGTCTAGAGTCAAAATCAGGATTTTTAGGGGTCTAGGTTCGAAATATTTTTTGTGGGTTTAGGCTGAAAATCAGGATTTCTAGGTGTGTGGTGTCAAAATCAGGAATTTCAACGGTTTAGGGTTCCAGGCTGAGAGGGTGCAAGTAGTAGTGTAGTTTTGCGGGTTCAGAGGTTCAGGGCATGATTTAGTGTTTAAAGTTTCGGATTCCGGGCTTACAAGGTTGTGAGCCTAAGGTCTTGTCCAAATGCCTTCAACCAACCCGTTACTCCTAGATTTCCCATATATCCCTAAGGGGTTCCCAAGACTGCCCTCCCGTAAACAAAAGTCTGTACTCTGGGGCCGGGCGTAAACCCTAAACCCTAAACCCCTAAACCCTAAACCCTAAACCCCTAAACCCCTAAACCCTAAAGATTTAGGACACGGCTTAGGGATTCATCAGTTCCGTGTCATGTAGAGCCTCCTAATTAGGAACATGGTGTCCTTGGCGAGCCCTGGTTTAGGGTTTAGGGTTTAGGGCTGAAATCATTCTTTAGGTAGTCGTAGTTGGCTTTGGGCTTGTGGCGTGGGAGCTGGCGCTTATGGATCAAAAGTTGTGGGTCGGGGTTGTTGTTGAACAAGCAAAATATGGTTCTGAGAAATTTTGGCAAAAAAAAGATGTGGGGTAAGACATGTAACCCTTATTCTAGGGACCACAACGAAGGGACACCCAATTTTGGGAACCCCCGTTTGGCCTGTTTTTTGTGGTCCTCCTGCTCCGTCAGAAAGCCTTGTTGCCGGCTCTGAGCCTTTCGGAAGAGCCCGGCCGCCAAAGCAAAGCCATCAAGATTAGAATTTGATAGAGCCCCCAAACCTCCCTAAACTATAGACCCTAAACCCTATAAACCTACCCCAGAGTTGAGGTTCTACCCAAAAATCTGTCATTCCACGTTTGAACGCAGAGGAAGCTTGATGCCTCGCCTGCTCATGGAACGTTTAGGGGTTAGGGTTTAGGGCTTAGGGTTAAGGGTTGGTGTCTTCTATGAAGCCATTTCCCTGCTAGGAGGGTCACAGGACTTAACAAGTAGATTACTACTAGGAGTGATGAGCATACTTACTAAGCCCTGCGAGCTGCTTCACCTGTCATCGAATGAGCAGAATGTGGCTTTGTGGATACTACACTGGGTTGTCCTTTGGGATACTTAAATATTTTCTCTAATTGGTTTCATAAGGACCATATATACTAATTGATATTTTTTCAAAGGGTTCCAAAGGCCAACCAAGCTACAGGGTTTAGGGTTTAGAGTTTGGGGCTTAGTCCCGTAGATCATATATTCCTATTGAAGGGGCGAAAGTGCCCGACGCTAGATTCATCGACGGACCGACGTCCGTGAAACAACACCGTGGAGCCCCCCATAAAACTTAAGATGACGTCCTTCTTTTGGGTATGAGTCCTGTAAAAGGAACGTAATCTTGCTGTGCTCCACCAACAAAAGAAGCATTACTCAAAGGCCTCACCGCAAAAGAAATTTGGCTTCGAGCTTGCATGGCCAGATAGCCCGTAACCCGCTTGTCTTGAATCTCTGCCACCTTCGAGGCTATCTACCATCAAACTCGATAAGCTGAATCTCTCAGCTGTGTTACGAAACCACACCTGTAACTCCAACTACTTGCGGCTTTATGGCTTAGACCTAAACTAGGGGCTTGTTTTCCTACTATGCTGTAGGGAATTGGGGTTCACAGTGAACCCCCTTAACCCTCAACCCCCTCAACCCCCTACGCCCTAAACCTCCTAAACCCTGAATCCTAAACCGCCTAAACCGCCCTGTGCCCCCAAATCCCTAAACCTCCCGAGCCCTAAACCCTGAAATCCCTGAACCCTCAACCCTAAACCCGCTAAGCCCTAAACTCCCTAAGCCCTTAACCCCCGAAACTCCCTACAACCCCTAAATCCCCTAAACTCCCTAAACCCCCTAAACTCCCTAAGCCCTAAACTCCCTAAACCCCTTAAGCCTGCCAAGGTTCTCGACGGCAAGCGGAAGGAGCGAGTCGACGCGCTTGTTGCTGCCGGGGCGGACGTGATCGTCTTCGACAACCGGCTCTTGCCTTGGGTAGTGGGATTTTGTGTAAAGGGTTATTAGGGGTTATAGGGTTTAGGGTTCTAGGGTTTAGGGTTATTAGGGTTATTAGGGTTATTAGGGTTATTAGGGTTATTAGGGTTATTAGGGTTCTAGGGTTTAGGGTTTTGGTTTGGGGTATATAGGGTTTAGAGTCTAGCGTAGAGGGTCTTAGGGAGTTGAGGCTTTGTATGTAGGGTTTAAGGGGTTCAGGCTTTGTGCATAGGGTTTAAGGGGGTTGAGGGTTTAAGGGGTGTGGGGTTTACATTAGGGGTTAGGGTTCAGGGTATGGTAGTTAGAAGTTCCGTATTACTTTGAGCAAAAAAGCGAAACCCTAAATACCCTAAACCTTCGACCCCAAACCCTACAACTACACTGTTTAGGTCTTAGGGTTACCCGGTTAATGTTGGGTCAAAGGCTTTGAAGCAACAATCACTGCACATGGAGTGTATGAAAGCAAGCCAGCAACTTCAGACTTCTGAAACCCCCTTAAGGATCCAAAGATAGAACCCTCCAATAAGCCCCCAGTTTCCCCAAGTAATAGCGTCTGATCTTGGATCCTTCTGTGTTTATTCCCAAAACCAATGGTTTCAAAAAAGGATTTGGAGGGCTGCACATTCAATGACAATTCCAGTGGTGACGGCGATTTTGAGGTTTACTTCGGTTGTACAACCCTAAACCCCTAAACCCAAAACCCTAAACCATACTGCTGAACCGGATCTTCAGAACCGAACCGAGATAGAACCGGAACAGGCTTCTCCAAGGTTCGGCTCCTAGAAACCGAACCGACTCGAACCGAAATGACCTTGACATGAGGACGATGTAGGGGTTTCCTAGAACTAGATGTATCATTTTGGGGGTCCCCATAGTACTATGACATATTAAGGTTTATATTTGGGTCCCCTATTTAGGGAATGTATCCTATGCTGATATCAGTACGAATGCCCAGGATAAATGAGCAGTGGATCTGCGCAACGAATCTGCATAGACAAATCTTGGCGAGAGTCGTGCGGGTATCTGTGGGCAGAAAACCCCTAAACCCTGGGTTCAGGACTGCATCAATGACAGTGGCAGTTTCAGACCCTTTGTCTTTCACACCTACAACTCAGGAATCTACTGTATAGCTACCTGAGCCTCGAGGATCAGAAGCAGAGATCAGATAATGAGGGGTCATAATGAGGCTTAGAGGGCCTAAAAGATTTCTACATCTGGCGAGGGGTAGTCGTCGGGGTGGATGGCATCGTAGCCCCTATGATTTCACACCGCTTCGTTGGTGTACCATACACCTTAGACCTTAAGCATTAGACCCTAAACCCTTAAACCCTAAACCGCTGAGGCAGGGCGATAATGAGGACCAGCTGGAGATCATCAGGCCAACATCTCCTGACATGACAATGTAGGGGTTTCCCCAAAAAGGCGCCTCTATCCTCTATATTGGCGTCCTATTTAGGGCAATCGCCATGTGTATCCTGAATTTTGATACATGACGCTCGCTTTTATGTGCAAAGATCAGGTTGTTTTTCCAGTAGCCCAAGCATAAAAGTCGCTGAAGATGCGTGCAATCTTAGGTACGTGCCTTCAATTATGTCGCAGATTCCCATTATGAGTTTGGCAATAATTAATTCTTTCACGCCAAGCTTCTTTTGACGAGCCCTTCGTCCAGTGCCCAGTGCAGGTCGCCTGTACAGGCGCAAGTTACGTTGAAGTTAGCTGCGCTGTTGACGTGGTAGTTTCTTTAGATCCATTTTGCCTAGACCCTCCAACTGCATTCCATTAAGCCGAAAGTACCGAGTATTAGGGGCCCTATGACCCTAACAAAGGCCAATCATGGTTTCCCGAATATTGGGAAACCTCCATGTGAAGTTGACATGGCATAGGTTGAAAAATCCTTCGGCTTCCAGTTTAGGGCTTAGTTGGGGTCTACGGCCACGCAGCAGTCCTTTGTGGATCGGCTTTCTCGGCCCGCTCGACAATCTACATGGACCATGAAACACTGATGCGTCGTGCAGTTGGAGTTCTGATTGCAGAGGGGTGGAGCTGTTGGATGTTCCATGAGGGAAGAGTAGCAATAAGACACCGTCCGAAACCTGTCCACAGATTACCACATCCTCCACCATTAATATAATTGCTACATCTAAGCTATATATAGTTTAAACTCCTAGTATCCCTCTTAATAAGCCCTATACTACTTCCCTATATATTGCTCCATTAAACACCCTTGCAGGACTTCAGACCCTAAACCCTAAGCCCTATGTAATCTTCTACGAACCCCCTTTTGAAGTTTAGATTATAGCTCATACGTAATGGTGTTACAGGTAGGTTCCCCACCTCCTAAATTAGTGCAGACTTCTGGGTCTACACAAAGAGCAACTTCCTCTTCCGAATGTGTGGGTTCCTAGGGTTGAGGGTTATAGTCCCCCCTAAGTAGAGGGAATATAGGGTTTAGGGATTAAGGATTA
This sequence comes from Symbiodinium pilosum, assembly GCA_905231905.1. Taxonomy (NCBI): domain Eukaryota; class Dinophyceae; order Suessiales; family Symbiodiniaceae; genus Symbiodinium; species Symbiodinium pilosum. The sequence goes on along the minus strand of CAJNIZ010002982.1, from coordinate 7,050 downwards.
GGGTCCAGGTCCCCCGTAAGTAGATAGAATATGGGGTATATGGGGATCTGTAATTATGATACACCCAAAGCCATATTCAATCTACTTAAGGGGGAATATAAGGGTGTAGGGTTTAGCAGCACCCTCCGAAACAGGGTTCACTTCATGTTCGGGCATTCATTCCTACCAGTTGCAGTTAGGTAGTCCCTTATAGTTACATACATGCAACACTCATCTTTTGGAATATACCTACCTGCGGTTGACGTGAGAAGGTGGACCAAGCAGAAGTATCCCAAGATGCAGGTCATCGGTGGGAATGTCGTTGCCAGGCTTCAATTCAAGGGGCTTTCACGAAGCTGGGCCCCCTTTCAAGATCCCAATGCTAATTATGGATTACAGTCGTCTTGAACCCTAAGACCTAAACCCTAAATGGGGCTCTCCTATTCATGTATTCATGGAAACTTCCCTATACTCCCTCTTAGGGAGTTCGACAAGCTCCTTGCCGTCCTTCTATGTCTGTGGGTTTTTTTAACCGATGAGCCATGCCTCTGCGCGGGGCCCTACCTGACAATGTTGCGGCTTTATTTTGAATCTCCATCTTGAGCTTTTTCATCCACGTAGTTGACTAACTCTTTGCCGTCTCCATAGCGCTATCCTCCAAGCCTTCTCGAAAACGTGGGAAGACCCACTAGAACTGGACGTCCAAGTGGTCGAAGATTCAGGTCCCCTGTCCCAAACTAGCATGGAATCTGAACCCCATCTCCCCTTTTCAAGGACATGTTAGTTTGGGGGAGGGTAAGCCGATGCGGGGCATGGGACTTCAGCAACCGGGGCTTCGTAGCGCCCGGACACGATCTTCGTCGTGGGGCCACAGGGCTTCGGGTTGCAAGCGCCTATATGGCTATTTCACGGATTTAATCTGTATACAGGTTCTCTAATCAGGACCTTGTAATCCCCTTATGATCTATGACAAGCCCTATAGGCAACGTATTCGGATAGATGTGCAATCGAGATTTGAAAAGCTCAGTCTCAGCAGCGTAGGGTGCTTTCGCGTTGACGTGAAGTTCAAGATACCCGGGGCGCCCTACATAAACCCTAAGCCCTAAACCCTACACCTGGCTTCGAGGGCTTGTGGATAACCATCAGGAGAATACCCTTCCGCAGCAGTCTATCTGCGTAGGGTTGCCTGAGATGGACTTTATGGCAAAACTTTAGGCTTTTGCAGGACTTTGTCAAGTTTCTCGCAGGATAGAAATTTCCCACAAAAAGGAGTCTCTTTTGGAGGCCCGCATAGTCAGGATTATGCGCGCTATGTGGGGTATGTATTGGGGTTCCCCTCATTTATTGACACTACCGAATCCGTTCCGTGGATTGTCCATGTTAACAGTTTTTCCTCCGCAAGGGTGAGACCAGCTTGAAAGCGAGTTCAAGGCCCGAAGCTCACCACAAACCCGAGGCCCTAAATCCTAAGCCCAAAAAACAAGTCTGAGCCTTACCTTCCTTTTTGGGTCTGTTATGGGCTTTTGGTAAGGGATTATAATGTATTACCAAGAATGAAATACATAAGAGGCTCTGGGTAAGCCCTGGTCCCTACCTGACCAAGAGACTACGTACTTCTCGAGCTGCGAACCCTACAACTGGCACGCCGACCAACATAAAATCAAACTAGTGGTTCGGGGTGTAGGGTTTAGGGTTTAGGGTTGCAGGTTTTGGGTTTAGGGTTACGAAGACGCTATGTGAGCCAGAGTCTAAACTCCTTCAAGGGGGTTATATAAGGGATTATATATTCAGGGACTACTATAGGGGTTATTAGGGGCATACTGGGAGTTTAGGCTATATAGCTCATCTTGTTTCATGATGCCACAAAAACAGCCAAGATTCGGAGCGCCTCAACAATCCTGAAAGCCGCACAGTCAAAACCAGAATCCAAGTCAAAGGTAACACGACGACAAGCCAAAAACTTGTTGGTTACTTGGCTGCACCTGCATTTCAGGGTTCAGGGCTTGTGGCATGGGATTCTGGGTTTAGGGTTTAGGGCGTGAGATTTAGGATAGGGGCCGTGTGGAGGTCTTCCGTATTTTTTTGGAGATGATCTACAATCCGCTTAAGTGATCTCGTCCTGCACAAAGAGTTTGACTTGATATAGTCTTTCCCCATAGAATTTCATTCCCACTTCCCGAACAATTTAAGAGGAACCCGTGTTTTGTTGTTGCTGTTTGGTCTTTTTTGTTGTTATAGCCCTAATAGCCCAGCCAGGCCGGCTGGTAAGTGAGTGAACTTCCGTCCCCGCCCGAACAGCAAAGAAAAACACGCCCCCGCCCCCCGCCCGAACAGCAAAAAATAAAACACGCCCGCGCCCACTTAGCAAAAAATAAAACACGCCCCCGACCAAACAGCAAACAATACAACACGCCCCCCGCCCAAACAGCAAAACTCCCCCATCCCCCCGCCCACACAGCAAAACATAAAACGCGACCCCAAACAGCAAAAAAATAAATACGACCCCTTAACGTGGAGCGCCCTCAAATTTTTGCTGAAAATCAAGCTTCGGAGTGGAGCGATGAGGAAGGGGCGGGGGGCGCGTGTTGTTTTTTTGATGTTAGGGCGGGGTCGCATGTTTTTTATTTTGCTGTTCGGGCGGAGGCGTGTTTTTTTCTTGCAATTTGGGCAGGGGCGTGACCCCCGCCCAAACAGCAAAAAACAAAACCCGCCCCCGCCCAAACAGCCAAAACAAAAACACCCGAAAAGCCCAAACAACCAAAACGGCCAGACAACAAAGAACAAACATGCAGTTTTTTTGGAGTCCTTACACGGGAGTCATGAGAGCTGCCATTGTCTCATTCAATTTGCTCGGGTCTTGCAAGCCGAAATTCGCAGCCCCAAACCATCAGTATGTGCTGCCTCCAAAGCAAGCATCAATCTTTTTGATGTGACCCTCATAGATTGATGCAAGCTACTGTCCTTAACAAGCGTTTTGATGAGAGCTTTGCTGAGGGCATTCCCTTCGTGACACCTCATCCTTGACTGGGTCGCTGTTAAGGAACTTAAATTAGGCTACTATATTCAGAAAGCCTCATTATTATGGTGAATTCATCTTGAGTTCCTTATGAGCATCCAGTTCATCGTTGAAGGACTGCGGCGTCGATGCCTTGCGCGTGGGCATGGGAATCAGCTCGATCTCCACGGCCGGGCAGTTTGTGGGTCAGGGGATCTACCTCGGGATCACTGTACCTAAATGGCTTAGGTAGCTTAAGCCCACTAGTCCGTTTAGTGCTCATTAGAGTTTAAAGTTTAAGCTTTGGGGTTTAGGGTTTGGGTTCAGGGATTAGTTGCTACTCGCTCGAGGTAACCTCCAACCTATAGGTGAAGGTGACAGGTAGCAAAGTGAATGCTTTGGTTCAGAGTGCGTGAGCACGAATATGACAGGACAGTCGTTACAGTAGCATGCAGGGTAATTATCGCAAAAATCACCAGAAAGGTGTCTATACTTGTTGGCTTCTTCTGCTTCCCGTCCTTTATATGCAATAGGACGTGCAAGCTGAAATCATGCAGGCCACGGTCCGTCAAGGATCTGAAGACTTGTCATCTTAAACCCTAAACCCTAAACTAAACTCTAAACTCCCCAAAGCCAAGCCCATCCTCACTAGGAATACCGCCGGCCAAGTTCATTCTGGGCACGATTTTACAGGAATCTACACCTATGCAGTTCGACCGTGACAAGAGTCTGCAGCATCGGTAGCCATGCAGATTGATTTAATTCAGTGATCCAGAAATTCGGCAGCTAGGAAACCCTAAACCCTAGCCCTAAACCCTTGGGCAGCTAGGAACCACAAGCTACTCAGAGAATCTCGGCTGGTCCTCAAGTAAGGCCTGCCCAACGAGCACTGTAGGCACATTTGGGCGTTTGAGGCAAGCACGGTCCACAAAACATACCTCCCAGTATGATGTGATCCTAGCTATGATAAGCGAACCTTCAAATCTGGAGCCCCTTTCTCTTCTTTTGTAAAGTGCAATTTGGAAACCTGCGACATAGGGCCTGGTGCTGAGCCTTATGATGAAGACTTCAGTTGCTGCATCCCGCAGTAAGCATAAGACTAGAGGCCTACGTACCTAAATTCCTGGGCAATATGAGTTTTCAAATGCCACGGAGCAGGAGCTCGTTACATAGGTTGGGTATTGCACCCACACAGTAACAGCCAGATAGTGAATATATTCTTGTTATGGACTGCCCCAAATATTCGGACGATTCAGCCTGTGAAATACTGTTAATGCATACGGGCTGTACCCCATACGAATGTATTGGGAGTTCTAGGGTCAGGCGGGAGTTCAATCGCATCATCGAGCGAGATCTGAAGATGTGAGAGCTCCCAGTCCTGTAACCCCAAGTATCCACAGTTTTAATTTGGGTTATGCGAAGAATGACAGGGGATTTCCAATAATTGTAGGTCTCTGGGGGTGCAGGGCGATTTTGCCCGCCACAGCAGAATTCACCACTTGCCGAACAGCATGTTGTTCAAAGGTCACCCTAACTCGTACTTATAGCCCCGACTATCTGCAGTTTGATAGGACCCACCCCCCAGTTTATAGGTATAACGCTTAAAACTGGAGCAATTGGCGTGCCGGTTGGCGTGTCCGAAATCTGGTCGGCGGTTGCCAAAATGGTAGTTCCCAAAAAGGGGGGGGGACCCCAATACAGATCCCCAAAACCTATAACTCTTACTATGGGGACGCCTGAACAAGGCACACGTAATTTTGGGAAACCCCCCAAAGCTTGTCCATAGAACGCTCGAAGACAGACCCTGGTACTATATCCGCAAAACTCCCACCAGGACGGTAGTCAAATTTATGGTCTTTAATTGGGGCTCTGTAAATTTTAGGGGCCTTCTTTTCATAGGGATCCAATAGCGGCCAGAATTTTGAGGTCTTCACATGTACTTTTTGAAGCAGGTAGCGTTCTGAAATCCTAAACCCCTGAACCCTTAAACCCTACACCCTAAACCGCGCAACCCTAAGCCCCTAAACCCAACACCCCTACCCAAACCCTCCAATGTAGTAACTTTTTCGGTAGCTCTAATAAGAGTCCTAACCAAAAAAGCCATACCAAACCCAAAAAAGGAACTACATTGGAGGGTCCAGGTAAACCCCAAACCTCTCAACCCAAAACCCGGATTCTGCAGCCTGGCTGGCTCCAGCCCTTGCTTTTCCAAGGGTTGCGGCACATGATCCATCATTGCATCAAGCCCTTCAAAAAGGGTGTATGGTTAAGGGCTAAGGATGTAGCGTTTAGGATTTATGATTTGGCCTTATATGGGAAGATGTGCTCAAGGCTTGCAAGTCACCCTTTTGAAAGCCTAGGAAGAAGGCTTCTCAGGGCTTCAAGAAAGAGCTCGCCCAGATAGGTCAAGAGACGTCAAGTGAGCGCAAAACTGAGGCTAAGACAATGAGGCTATAGGGGCCTCCAAGATATTTTAATCTTGGGTTATGATAATCCTAGCAACAGCCAAAAAATCGGCCCCGATTAAGGCCTCTAAGCGCAATCTGGAAAACAAGGGTGCCTTTCAGCGTATCTCTATAGTCCTTTCGGCCGGCTAAGGGCGCATGAAATGTTGATATATGGAGGTACCCCCTCTAACATAGCCTGGAAATTACATGGGCCTTCTTTCGGAAACTTCCCCCAACCCGAAACCTTAAACCTTAAACCTCAAACCCTAACCCTATTTTGAGCACCTCGACCTCTCAACATATGGCATGGCGGTCACCGGCCCAAATGATGGCTGTCCGGGTGCCACGAGCAGGCCTCCCATTTTGGGTTCTGAGCTGGCTCTGGGAAACCCTAAGCCCTAAACCCTATATATATATATATATCCTCTCTATATATATGTAGAAATAACACCTATATATGAACTTCTAAAGGTACCCCTAATCTTGGAAAGGGTTTACAGGTTAAGGTTTGGCGTAGAGGGTTGCTTGGGTTTAGGGTTCAGGGACGCGTTGCTGGCTTTCAACCCTACTCCCCCTACTAAACCCTAAACCTTAAACCCCAAACCCTAGTCGAATGTACTGCTGTTTTTGCTGGGCTGCTGTTAAGAAACTGACCGGATAAGAAGAGTGTGTTTAGGGAATTTAGGGTTTGGGGTCGAGGGTCTAGGTGTGGAATAGAGGAATGAGACACTGACACAGGAGCGGTCAACACTAGGATTGGTCTCCAGGAAATGTGTTATGGCTGCTCTACCGTAGTATCGCTACAAGAAGATAAGACAAAGTGGAAAGAAAATGTTGAGAAGCAAGGACCTCGGATCTAGAGCCTTTTCCTATAACCAGTGGTAATTCTATCTGCAGAACAGGTAGTAGTGAACCCTTAAATCAAGTAGCTAGACTAAATGAACCCCATTATTTACTATATACACAGAACATGGTAATTTAATTCACGTTTTTCCGCAGCAAACCAGCTCTTGTTGGGCGATCAGGGGTCTGCTTTCAACTCTCTCGCATCTGTGGGCTATATCTATTCCAGCAAGATATCAGTGGGATCTAGGGTGCAGGGCTTAGCTAGAAAGCCAGTTGCCCATAATTATAGCCTACTTTCCCCTAACTTCCTACTACTTTGGGCTAAAGTAGTCCATTATTATGGGTAACTAGGCTTTTTAGGAAGGCTTGAGGGCTAACTTACTGAACCCCACGCCTCAATCCCTAGGCAGTCGAGGCCCAAAATCATACACCCCAAGCTCAAAGCCCAACCTCCCGACAAACCCCACACCTCCTGTCGGAAAAGAATGTAGCAAGAAAATCAAAAGCACCTAAACACGAAGCTCTAAGTCCTAAGACCCAAGCCCTAATCCTTAAACTCAAAGCCGCAGCCCCAAGTGTACCATCGCAAGACCTTACCAGACCAAAGCCCCAAATCCTTCAACGCCAAATCCCTGAGACCTAAACCCTAAAGCCCTAAACTCTACCCCTAAACCCCTAAACCCTAAACCCTAAACCCCTAAACCCTAAACCCTAAACCCCTAAACCCTAAACCCTAACCCCAAAACCCTAAGCCTACAGCAACCGTTGCACCTCCCCAAGGTT
>CAJNIZ010002981.1:2265-14377 GCA_905231905.1 Symbiodinium pilosum | reverse complement strand
TTAGGGATCTAGGGTTTAGGGGTTCGGGTTTAGGGTTTAGAGTTTAGGGGTTTAGGGTTTAGGATTTAGGATTTAGGGTTTAGCGATCTTTGCAGGACCCGCCAGAAGACATGATGTCGCATGAACCTTTGTAACTGAGTCTTTGAACCCTAAACCCTCAATAAACCCTAAACCCCATTTCAAGATTCTGTCCAACCACCCCAGAACCCCCGGCAAATCCACCAAACGACAACCTAGACCTGCATTACTACTACATCCCAAAAACTCCATCTCCTAGGGGTTTAGGGTTTAGGGTTTGGGGTTTAGGGTTTAGGTTGGGGTTTAGGGTTTAGGGTCCCACCCTAAGCCCCAAATCCTACACCTTACATCCTGAGCAAGAGGTCTTGTAGCCTAAGCCCTCGTGATTGGATACCGTGCGCAACCCATGCACTTGACCTTTTTAGGGCTTAGGGGTCTTGGGTTAAGTGAAAGCAAGCCTCGTGAGTTTGTTTCTTGTCGCTGTTGCGAGATGCATTAGTCACTGCTAGCAGTAATTCATAACTGCTTTGAACACACAAAAATCGGGCCGACAAGTAACATTTCCCCGAGCGGTTCACCTCTGAAACCTTCAACCCCTAAACGCCATAACGCTTAAGGTTTAAGGTTCATGGTTTAGGCATCTATATGAGGTGTAGTCTAAACTCCTAGCCCTATAATACTACCCTATATAATCCCCTATATAACCCCCGTTTAAGGAGTTTAGACTATATGCCCCTGCATAACTCCTACAAGCCCTCCTACGGGCTCCATGTGGAAGACTTAGAATTTGGGTCTAGGGTTTAGGGTTTAGTGTCCGCTGCTAACCTACCAACTGAGCCCTCTTGACCTTAAACCCTGAACCCTCAATAGTATGGCAGCTTCTTGAACCCTAAACCCCAAACAACATTTCACAGCAGTTGCAATTTTCTTTCCGGCTTCTTGCCTCTAGGGCCCCTCTATGCTGTGCATCCAGAAGGGACCCCTAAACCTAAAGTCCCAAACCTAAAGTCTAAACGCTGCATACCCTGTATAACCCCAAATAAACCCCCTAAACCCTATAGTCCCCCTTAAGTATCTAGAATATTGGCTATATGGGGATCTGATTCTAATATACCCCAAGCCATATTCTATCTGCTTAAGGGGGACTATAACCTCTAAACCCTAAATCCTAGACCCTAAACCCTAAACCCAAAATCCTAAACCCTAAACCCCTTTCAAGGGACCACTAACTGTCCCATACTATGCCTCCATGAGGTGTGCGTTGATGTTGGCCATCACAAGCCAGCCTCAGTTCTGGATTCAATCATGGTTTAAGGTTCAAGGATTCGGTGTTAGGGTTTAAGGCCAAAGGCTTAGGGTTTTAGAACCATGGTTTAGGGTTCAAGGATTTCGTGTTACGGTTTGGGGCTAAGGGTTTGGGGTTTCAGGGTTTCAGGGTTTAAGGTTTCTAGGGGCTTAGGGTTGTAGGGTTTCGGGCTAAGGGGTTTGCGGTGTAGTGCTTAAGGGGCCATATGGACTTACTGATGCCTAAAGGTACTTGAGTACTTCAAAGGATTACAGTTGAGGGCTTAGGATTTAGGATTTATAGTCCCCCTTAAGTAGATAGAATATGGGGCTTATGGGGATCTTATTATAATATACCCGAAGCCATATTCTATCTACATAAGGGGGACTATAAACTCCAACCCCAAACCCTAAACTGCCATAAACCCTAAACCCTAAACTTTAAATCCTAAACCCTAAACCTAAACCCTATATTCAATCTACTTAAGGGTGACTATACCCTAAACCCTAAATAGTAGCTTCCATTTTCTTTCCACTACCCCTATACAACCCCTAATGTATACCCCAATATTACCCCTATAAATCCCATAAAATTTAGGGCTTAAACCCTAAACCCTAAATCCTAAACCCTTCAACCCTAGACCCTAAACCCTGGGATTTTGAACGGACCGGCCGAGATAGCCTTCGCCACCCAGCTCCAACAGAGGCGCCTGGGGCGTAGCCCTCTCCGCCGCCTGGAAGGTGGGTTTTGAATTATGAGGCTTCAGGTTAAACAGGGTTTAGGGTTTAAGGGTTTAGGGTTTAAGGTTTAGAGTTTAAGGGTTTAGGATTTAGGGTTTAGAGTTTCAGGGTTTAAGGGTTTAGGATTCAGGGTTTAGGGCTTAGGGGGATACCTTGGGGGCTATTAGACCTTAAAGCGGCCTCTCAGGATCCAGATAGGTGTACTGTAAGGGCCTGAAACAGTTGCCACTATCCGGTTGGGGTCTACTTCTTCAATAATCCGATACCATTCTTATACATTTATACAAGGAATCTAAGACCACAATATTCGTAAGAATTTAGGTCCTTAGAATAGGTAGAGCCTCCCCTAAGCCCTCACCCCTTAACCCTAAACCCTAAGCCTGAACTCCTAAACCCTAAACCCTAAACCGTAAACCCTAAACCCTGAACCCCAAACCCTAGAACCTTATTCTCATGATTTAAGACCCTGAAAACAAACCTCCAAATGGTTTGAGAATTGCGCGGTTTTAGACTAAGGAGGGTTTAGGGTTCAGGAGGGTTTAGGAAGGTTAGGGAGGGCTTAGGGACGGGGTTTAGGGTCTAGGGTTCAGGGTCTAGGGTTTAGGGTATAGGGTTTAGGGACTAGGGTTTCGGGACTAAGGGTTTGGCAAACCATTACAGCTTAAGAGGGTCCCTTCAAACGCATATAGGTGCTATACATACATATATATATATGGGTATAAGCAAGGAAAGGCTTAGGGTGTAGAGTTGAAGGTTAAAGGGTTTAGGCCTCAGTAGGGATATAAACTTGGGTAGATTATGGATCTTTTCCTCGAGTTGGATACACGGAGGCTCCAAATCAAGAAGATGGAAACAATAAGTGGAAGGGTATAGACTAAGAAACACTAATCAAAGTAATAAGGTGAGTCCCTCCCCCTGCCAGTAAGTGTCAAGAAAGGAGCTGTATTAAGAATACTATTATAACGCCTTTGCCTTTTGTGGTCATTGTCCCTGTCAGGGGGATAACCCAAGTAATGAGGGTAACAGTACTAGTTACGGTAGGCATACCTACAACACTCACCATAAGAGCAAAGATGAAAGTGGTGCTAGCTTAGCAGTAACGCTAGCAGTAAAAAAACAACAACTATGCTTCCAACGGCCTTCTAGTCCGTTCGGTTGTCCATTGTTAAAGTCCTATCCTTAACCCTAAACCCTATAAGCCCTTCATACACCCTAAACCTTATGTAAACGCTAAAGCCTAAATGAACCCTAATTAAACTCTGTATAAAGCCTAGGCCCTATGTAACCTAAACCCTCTATACAAATCCTAAACCCTGCGTAAATCCTAGACCCTAGACCCTTTGCAACAAGGGTGATAGTGGCAGTAATGGTAATAATGTCCTCGTCATCGTCATCGTCGTCGTCGTCGTCATTGTCGTCGTCGTCATTGTCGTCAACGTCGTCTTCGTCGTCGTCGTCCTCCTCGTCCTCCTCGTCCTCGTCGTCGTCCTCGTCCTCGTCCTCCTCGTCGTCGTCGTCGTCCTCGTCGTCGTGGTCGTCGTCGTCCTCAGTAGTAGTAGTAGTAGTAGTAGTAGTAGTAGTAGTGGTAGTAGTGGTAGTAGTCGTCGTCGTCGTCGTCGCCGGCGTGGTCGTCGTAGTCGTCGTCGTCGTAGTCGTTGTCGTCGTCGTAGTAGTAGGAATAGTAGCAGCAGCAGTATTCGTAGTACAGCAATATCTGGGCCTCACTTACCAATTCCACCATCTTCTCGTTGTCGAACATCAACGACCGCAGAGTCCGCGTGAACAGCGTCTGGATGGAAACCTGCAATGTGGGGCCCTTTGGGGTGTAGGGCTTAGGGAGGGAAGGGTTGAGGGTTTAAAGACCAGGGGTTGGGGGTTGATGTAAGCTGTTTGGTTCTTAGAGTCCAGAACTAAGGTTCCCAAAATCCGTCAAACTATAAAGCAAAGCTTCAAACGCAGAAAACGGTACAGGCCCAATCAAGTCCCAAAAGCCGTGGCGGAGAGGTTTGCACCCTTGCCTAGGCCTGCCACATTGACCAAGAGCAAGGAACCTCAGAAAGCAGTTTGAGGGTTTAGGCTTTAGGGCTTACGGTTTAGGATTTAAGGATTAAGGTTTAGGATTTAGGACATGAGGTTTAGGAATTCGGGTTCAGGTTTAGGGTTTGGTTCTGGGTACCGGCTTTTTCTACTGAGGTTCAAGCCTTTCCTGGTGAAGCACTTCTTGCCTACTTCGTCTGAATGAATGTTGGACACTCAGTGCCTGCAAGCACGTCAGCTAGCTACGTATGAGTAATGTTAGCATAGCTTGACACAAACAAACTCAAACTTGATGCAACTCAGTCCCAGGAGCACTGCTCCATGAAATGTCCCTCGCGAACAGCCTCTCTCAGTGGGCTTTTAACCGGCACAACACAGAAACCTCAAAAAAGCAGCGTTAAAACGTAAACATCCCAAACCCTCACCCCAAACCCTAAACTCTGAACCACCCACCCTTAAACTCACCCCAATATATACCCTTTTATCCCTATGTAAACCCTATATAACCCTGTAGTTTCCATTTTCTTTTCCATTATGCCATGACCACCCCTCTATTCCGTGTTGGAGGCGGCCCTTGGCTTCGGGACTTTTGGGGGGCTGGCATTTGAGGAAAAGGGTTTAGGGTTTAGGGGTTCAGGGCTTAGGGTTTAGGGTATAGCGTTTTTGGGTGGTTGAACCCAATAAGATTAGCGTCTGCTTATAAAACACTATACCTGAAACGAGCTTTTCATCTCAGTCTATATTGGGGACCGTGGTATCCCAAATAAAAAACCCTCGACCCTCAACCCTAAACCCTAACCCGGAACCCGAAACATTTGGAGTTTGGAGCTCTCCAGTTCAGGAGCTCGGGGGCTTGAACTGCAAGGGTTTATAGTCCCCCTTAAGTAGATAGAATATGGGGGAGTAATATTGGGGTTTCAATGGAGAATCAAATGGAAAAGAAAAAGGAAAATGAAATGGAAACTGTGACTATAGGATTTTATAGGGGTAGTATTACAGTATACATTGGGGGTTATATAGGGGTAATGGAAAAGAAAATGGAAACTACTATTTAGGGTTTAGGGTATAGTCCCGCTTAAGTAGATAGAATGAGCGGCATATGGGTTCTTATTACAATATACCGAAAGCCACATTTTATCTTCTTAAGGGCGACGATAAGGTTTACGGGGAGCCGTCGGTTGCTTTTTGGGGTTTAGGTCTAGGGTTTAGGCGTGGTCTAAAGTTTAGGTAATGTTTGCAGCTGAAAGTTTGTAAAGCTTGGGGCTTAGGGCCCTAAACCCTGAACCCTAAATCCCATACTCTGGACCCTTAAAACCTAAACCATTTAAGCTGCGGTCCAAACTCCTAGCATCCCCCTTAAATCCCCATAGTAGGGGTGGCGCATCAAGAAAATAAAATGACAAGCATCAAGAAGAAAGTCGACCTAAAAACTGAAGAAAAATGAAAACCTTGCGCACGGTATCAAAAAGATAGTTTGACACGCATCAGGAAAAATTAAGGATATCTGTACGATACATTAGCAAGACGAAAGTGAATGGAGAATAGTAGTACTGACAGTACGAATACGGATATTACGCATAATCGTAGCACTACCGATAAGACCAATAGTTGCAAAGAGACGCTTGGCAAACTATTTTTGATGCTTGGCAAATTTGTTATTGATGCCTTATCAAATTATTTTTGATGCCTATGCCCATAGTAGTCCCCCACAAAACCCTCTTATGTAACCCCCTTATAGCTCATTTAAGGTGGCAGTTTCGGGTTCAGGGCCTGCAGCATTATCCATGTTACAAGGCCACAATTTGCACTGTTTAGTGTTGAGTGTTTCTGGTTAAGGTTTGCGTCTGGGTTTGGGGGTTTCGTTTTGGGGCATGAGGTTTAGGTATGGGTTTTGGGGTCAAGGCTTGGAGCTTGGGATTCAGGTATGGGCTTTGGGGTTGACGGTTCAAACCATCCAAAGCAATAGTGTGCTAGGACCTAAAAGATCCTACACTTAAGAAAACTCACAACCCCAATCCCCTTTCATACACCTGGAGGTTTATAGGGGTTATATAGGGGTAATGGAAAAGAAAATTGAAACTACTATTTAGGGTTTGGGGTCTAGGGTTGTAGAACCATGATTCATACACCTCCTTTGTAAGTAGACTGCCCAGACACCCTCATGCCGCTCCTGGCAAGAGTGACGCTGTGCAGTATGAATTCTATGCACAGGCAGCATTTGTGCACGTGGCCTGCATTCCAACACACCTGAAACAGTTGAACGCCCGTATGGGGCACAGCATGGACATGGGAGCCCTCAGACTTACTCCGAAAATGTTCAGGCCACACACCCTTCTACGAAATTGGAAGTCAGGCGACCTCTCCTCCTATAGGGTTTAAGGTTTATGGACCAACATGGCCCTCAAGACTTGATCCTAGCCCATGCCTGCCGGACACCACAAAGAATGGAGAGGGGATAGAAGGGTCCCTTCCACAGGGGCCATATGAGCTACAGCCAACATTCGCTACTGGTGTTAACCCCCATGGTTCCTTATGGAATGCTGCTATTTTAGACTAATCTACGAGAGACCATATGTCCACTGTTAAGGGCAGGTCCCTAATACGGATAGTAATGACAGTAGGTCATATATAGAGACCATACAGCTCAGAAAACCCTACACCCTAAACCGTAAAACCTAAACCCATAAACCCTAAACCCCTAAACCCTAAACCCCTAAACCCTAAACCCCTAAACCCTCAAACCTAGACCCTCAAACCTAAACCCTCAACCCTAAAACCTCGAAGCCCGAAAGGCTCTCGAAATCTCGGCCGCCAATCTCGACACCTTCAAACGTGAAAGCCGTCCTGAAACCCTGAAGGGTTTCGGGTTTGGGGTTTAAGGTTTAGGGCTTAAGGTTCAGCATCTCAAGTCCGAGCGTTCACTCAAAGAGCAGCTGTTCCAAGTATCAGAGGAATACCCACGCGCCCATGGATGCTAAGCCCAGACCCTTGAGTGCCCAACAGGCCAGAGCCAAGCAGGACAAGCCCCGACCCTTGAGTTTGGGACGGCCGCGTTGGAACCCCAACAGGGTTAGTTCTCGGTCCACCAGGCCGACCCCCGCGATGTTCCCCGCCCCACCCTCGAACCAACCTACGCCCCTGAGAAGCAATCACGGCATGGACGAATTCCAGGTTCTCGCTGGCAAGCCCAGGCCCGTGAGTGCCCAACAGGGCTGGCTGAGCAGGACAAGCCTAGACCTTTGAGTGTCCAACAGGGCTGGTTGACTTTGGGCCATTGGGGTTTTAATCTATATAGGTAAGAGAGGTTTCGGGTTTAGGGTTTAAGGTTTAGGGTTTAGGGTTTAAGGTTTAGGGTTTAGGGTTTAAGGCTTAGGGTTTAGGATTTAGGATTTAACGTTTAGGGTTAAGGGTTTAATGTTTAGGGCTTAGGGTTTAAGGTTTCAGGTTTAAGGTTTGGGCTTAGGGCTTATAACCCCTAAACACCTAAAACCCCAAACACCTAAAACCCTAAACCCTCAGCCCCAAAGCCCCAAAGCCCCTAAACCCTAGAGCTTTAAACCCCTCTAACCCTAACTCCCTAAAACCCTAAACCATTAAAACACTGTACCTATATACCCATATTATGGTAACTTAAATCCGGGCCTAGACCCTAAAGCCCTAAACTACTTAAACCCTAAAGCCCTAAAATCCTAACCCCTATATATGCCACTTACATAACTCCAGTTTCAATGTAAAAATTGTCCATCTTCTTTTCCATTTGATTCTCCATTATCCCAATATTCTATATCATATACCCATGTTATGGTAACTTAAAACCTAAACCCTAAACCTTGAACCCTAAACCCTTAAGCCCTAGCCCCTAAGCCCGTAAACCCCAAAATCCCATTACACTAGTTTCCATCTTCTTATCCATTACCCCTACATACCCCTATATGACCCATATAATATTGTAGTTTCCATGCTCTTTTCCATTATCCGCTTATGAGCCCCTAAGCCCTCACACCCCAAACCCTAAACCCTTAAAACTGAACATCCTACACCCTAAACCCTAAATCCCTAAACCCTTAAACCAGGATTCCTAAACCCTAAATCCCTTAAACCCCTTAAACCCCTTAAACCCCTTAAACCCCAAAGACAAGGCCTTCGCAGCCAACTCGGCCTGCCTTTGCCACTGCCTCCTTTGCCAGATGGCCTGGATTGCTGATAGGTTTTAGGGTTTAAGGGTTTCAGGGTTTAGGAACCCTGGGTTAAGGGTTTAGGGATTTTGGATTTAGGGTTTAGGATTTTCAGTTTTAAGGGTTTAGGGTTTAGGGTGTTGGGTTTTAGGGGTTTCAGGGTTAAGGGGTTAAGGGTTTTAGGGTTTAGCTGTTAAGGATTTTAGGGTTTACGGGTTAAGGGCTTTAGGGTTTAGGGGTTTAGGGTTTTAGGATTCAGGGTTTTAGGGTTCTAGGGTCCTGGGGTTTTGGGGTTAAAGGTTTAGGGTTGTAGGTGTAGGGTTTAGCGTTTAGGGTTTCGGGGTTCAGGGTTTAGGATTTAAGGTTTTGGATTTAGTTACCATAATAAGGGTATATCGGTGTATTTATATATATATATACATATGTATGTATGTATGTATGTATGTATGCATGTATGTATGTATGTATGTACGTATGTATGTATGTATGTATGGTTTAGGGTTTAGAATTCACGATTATTAGAAAATATAAGTATGTAGTAAATAATTGGGTTCCCTTACTCTAGTAACTTACATAATTGACCCTACACCCTAAACCCTACACCCTAAACCCTAAACCTTAAACCCTAAACCCTAAACCCTTAAAACTGAACATCCTAAACCCTAAACCCTAAACCCCAAAACCCCTAAACCCTTAACACCCCTAAACCCTTCAAACTGAAAACTCTAAACCCTAAACCCCAAACCCTTAAAAACAGCAACCCAGTTGCATAGATCAGGCCGGCCGCAGGTGCTATCCTGGCTTTAGGGTTTAGGGTTTAGGGTTTAGGGCTTTAGGCGTTTAGACGTTTTTAAACCGTTTTTAGGAGTTTAGGCGTTTAGGGGTCTAGGGGTGTAGGATTGTAGGATTTGAGGGTTTTAGGGTTTTAGGGCTTAGGATTTGGGGTTTAGGATTTTAGGACTTTAGTGTTTTAGGCCGTTAGGGTTCCGGAAAACTGTTTAAGCTTTAGGGTTCTAGCCTTTGGGGTTTAGAGTTTAGAGTTTAGGGTTTAGGGTTTTCGGGTTTAAGGATTAACGGTTTTGGGTTCTAGGATTCAGGGTTTAGAGTTCACTAGCTGGGGTCTGGGGTTTGGGGTGTTGGGCGATGAGTTCGGTCTCAGTGTAGGGGCCTATCGAATTAGCTTAAACCCTCAACACTACCCTTGACCCTAAACCTGAAATCCTCAAAGCTCCAAGTCCCCCATAGGGTTTAGGGTTTAGGGTTTAGCCTATAGTTTAGGGTTCAGGGTTAATGTACTTCTACACTCCTTCACTCCATAAGCCCCAAAGAACAAAGGATCTTTTTGCACCTGCTAAGCCCCAGAAGCACTTTTTGGGGGATCTGAGGGGCCTAGGAATCCAAACGTCGATCCTCAAAGTCTAGGGGCTTAGGATTTAGAGGGTTTAACCATCAATGGCTTGGGGTTTAGGGTTTAAGGGTTTAGGGTGCGTGGGGGGTTGATTTGAAGAAGGGGCCTCAACATAATCCTGGGACTAGACCCTTGTGAATTAAGGGCCCTATAAACGCTGTACTAGATTTTAGGGTTTAGGGTTTAGGGTGCCGCTGTACCCTATCAACACTCAAACCCTAAACCGCCCCAAAGGCCCAGCGTCTCGCGGTATCTCAGAAGTGGCGGGCGCAGGACAGACCAAATAGCGCGTACCTGACACCAAAGACCACATGAGCTACCTTTCCCCATGTCAGGTATATACAGGGGATGTACAGGATACAGGATTCACCGTTCTGGGGTTTAGAGATTTGGGTTTAGGGTTTAGGGATATTACTCCAACAATGGAGAATCAGATGCAAAAGAAAGTGGTTCATTTACATGGGTTATTATTATAATAGGGAGCATACTGGGGACCACACCAAAAAACCAAAAGGACCCTTATGTCCACCCTAATCCTAATACTAGCTGTAGCTCACATGTTTAAGGTTACCTGGGAAGCCAATAGCCTGTAACCCTAAGCCCTACATACCCTATATACCTTATACACCCTATCTACCCTACATACCCTATATACCTTTTCTAGCCTAAACCCTATATAGGTTTAGGCTTCAGGGTGTGGGGTTTGGGGACGAGAATTCAAGGGACCTTGAAAGCCGGTAAACCCGAAGCTTCGAGTTGAAGGCTTAGGGAAGCTGGGTCTATATGGGATGATGGAAAATAAAATGGAAACTACTATATTATATTGGGGATATATTGGGATTATAGTGGGATAATGGAAAATAAAATGGAAACTGCTATATTATATTGGGGATATATTGGGATTATATTGGGGGAATGGAAAAGAAAATGGAAACTACTATATTGGGGATATATTGGGATCATATTGGGGGAATGGAAAAGAAAATGGAAACTACTAAGGGTTCTTGAGATGGACCTCTTGCGCAACCCTCTGTGATGGGAATCCTTGCTAACTCCCAAAGCATAGTAGCTTCGGTTTTCTTTTCCATCATCCCTATATGCCCTACACACTACAGAATCTACATACCCACACGCATAACCCCGGTGATGCCGCGACTGCTCGGGGGTGGGTATGGCAGGCATGAACTGGGTTTAGGTGTTTGAGCTTAGAGAATCCGAAGCGAACCTGTGGCATGAGACTGACGAATGAATAATATTAAATACCGTGCACCATCACTCTACGAGGGCTCTCTAAAATATATTTAAAATCAGCAAGCTTTGGGGCTTGTACAATCTTGAACGACAGCTGGCACAGGCGCAGGTTGCAGACGTTGACTCTGAGGCAGTTTCTACATTACACATGAGGGTTGTTGTAATGGCTGAACCAGTTGAGGTTTTCCCAAAAGAGTAGGACTCAAAAGGTTTTTCATAATTATTGTTTAGGAGGACCCCCCACCCTGCAATCGTGGTATAAGAGGAATATAAGAGGACCCTAATATATTCCTTCTTATCCCTTAAAGTCACTATTGCTGGGTGCACCTAAATTATTCTATCATGACGTAGTCTATATTTGGGCCCTCCAGCTCAAACCTAAAAACCCCAAGCCCCAAACACAAAACCCCCAGACCCTAAACCCTGAACCCATGCGTGTGTGTCACATGATATTCATGGGTCTCCCTTATAATTAACCTCAATTCACCCCCTTACCCCTAAATAATCCTATCTAAAAGGAAGCCTTGGGGGGGTAGCAGAGGTGGAGACCCAACACCCATTATTTTTGAGAAACTTGGCTTTGCAGGTATAGTCCCCCTTGAGTAGATAGAATATGGCTTTGGGTATATAACAATAAGATCCCCATATACCCCATATTCTATTTAGTTAAGGGGGACTATAAACCCTAAACCTTGTCGTCAATGCGCGGCGACACATCCTTCCAGCGGCCATTAACCGGGGATTAACTTCGGCAAGGTGCGGCAGCACGCTACCCACGCCTCCCTTCCAGACAAAAACGCAGCATGGTACTCGCGTATCAACTTTCGCAGCTTATATGGTCCACAGCGGTAGCTTCAGGGGCATGCGTTAAACTACCCACACCACCCTGCAAAGTCGAGAAGTCTAGATTTCGGCAGCGTGCGGCAGCACGCTGACCCATGCCTCCATGCAGGGCCAAAAATTTGGTTTAATCGACACCGCGTGCACGGAGCGAGCGGCGCCTGCGCCTTGGCAGGCCTCCTGCTCTCTCTTCTTTCAAGATGTTTAATGGAGCGGCGTCTAAATCCGTATACTCGTCTCTACGTAAATACACGAAGACATGTAAGGAAGCCCCCCTTGCTAGGGGGTTTGGGGGGTAGGAACCCTAAACCCTAATTGAGAATAGTTTGGGTGGTTGGGGCGGGACGATAGAGCTACG
>CAJNIZ010002980.1:112039-126469 GCA_905231905.1 Symbiodinium pilosum | reverse complement strand
CTCCCGATGGGCCACCCCATTCACAAGATTCATCAACATCAAGCACGGGAACGTTAAAGATTTCAACTTTTGATGAACGACACGAGTTCCACAAGATCGCGCGAGCATGTGAACGACATCCTCCTCGGAGAGCAGGAACGCGCGGCCGAACCTGCTGCGCGTGAGGACTCAGAGAATACTAGCATGTTGGAATCTTGTGTCGCACGGGGCTATGCCCCGATGACCCACTGAGGACTGGGCGAAGAGCTTCCACCACCAGGCTGTGAAGCAGCTGTCGGGATCCTGCCTTTGCTTACTCGCTGAACGCTGAACACTTCAGAGAGGCCACACTGCCTGCTAGCCTGGTGGTCTTGCTTCAGCCATTGACGTGCAATGCACAGGTCATTCGGTTTTATGTTCCTATCGTCTGCCAATGTGCAATGGCACAGCCCATTTGCATGTCTGCCAGCAATCTCTGTTTGCCAAAGCAGGTCTCCAGCAAGCATGCCGGGCAGGCCGAAGGGGGGTCTGTTCAGCTTGTGGCTGGAAACGGCGCCGTTGAAGGACACCAAATAAGTATAGAGCACCCTGCACAGACAGCAGCATCCAACATCTGCTGAGGCCATTCAAAAACTCCATATCAGTCATAAGTTCCCATATCCCTAACCCCCCCTCCGAAGTTTGAGATCTATTGATCTTTTGCATGGCCTGGAGGTTTGGATTAATTGCTAGTCGGCCCCTCCTTTGCAGCCGAGGCGGCGCTCGCGCTAGCGATTTAATTGAAGTCCATCATTTCACGCATCGTATATTCGCTGCTGGACAGGGAGCTGGGAAACGATCATCGCACTGAATGGACTGCAGACGCCTGGCATGACTTCAAGCCCAAGACAACGCTGCCTCATGTCACTCAGCGCCAGGTTCGTGTAGACCAGGTGAGCGTTGTAAAGGAGCGCTGCGTGCCGAATTGATGTGAAATGCTCTTGGATCTTGTCCTGTCACATCAGCATCGTGGAAGCAGCCAAGCTCAGTTCACTGGTCAACTCCTTACATCAAGGGCTGCACCTGCTCGCCTACTCGCTCTCTGTCTCTTAGGCTTTAGGTAGGAGATGGGCATGGCCTCCTGTGCCAAAGAACCCCGCGTTCGTCGGGTCACGTCGTCTTTTCTAGTGAATGAAACGGAAAACTCGACACGGTCACTAGGCTCTCCTATTAGCCAGAAATGGAATGAGGAACTAATGTAACCAGCTTGGCATCATTCCGTTTCAAGGTTTAAGAATATTAGCGCTGGAGTTAATTCTTCCTGCTGAGGTTTCCCCGCACTCTATGCTGGGTAGGAGCTCGCTTAGGAAGAGAAAACAAAAATCACTTAGGATGAGATTCATTCTGGCTTATCGGAAGCTTGAAGGGAAGAAAACGTGGCAGAGGTCAGCCAAACGGCTCTCGGACTCTGCAGACGAGTGCCTCCCAGTCTGGCCCTAAGTGATTGTTTTTGCTACCAAGGGCTTTCCAGGTGAAGGAAAAAATGTATCGCATCCTGAGTTTCCACATCCGGTGTATCGAAGTCTTATAGTGCTTATGTTCTACATGTGCGCACGCCTGCGCCATCCGGAGCATGCCTGTGTGATCCGGGGTATAGGGTTTAGGGATTGGCTGTTTATTTGCCACGAATGCTTTTAACTTTGGCACAGGACTGGCTGGAGCGCCTGCATACAACTGTCTGCATTGTTAAGGCTATCTGGACCCCTACATGTATGTGCAATAATCGAGAAGGACCCGAAGGAGCGACCCCAATTCAAAACCCTAAGTAGAGTCCCTTAGACCCGAAGACCACCTGCAAACCCTAAACTCCTAAATCCCGACATCCCTAAGCCCTAAAAACCCTAAAGCCTGATGACCCTCAGCCCTGAAAACACTAAGTCCCAAAAACCCGAAGCCCTAAAAACCCTAAAGCCTAAACACTCTAAACCCAAAAACACCTTCAAAACCTAAACTCCTAAAGGCTGACATCCCTAAACCCTACAAACCCTAAAGCCTCACGACCCTAAGCCCTGAAAACCCGAAACCCTAAACACATTAAACCTGAAAACCATCTACAAACCATAAACTCCTTAACCTTGACATCCCTGAACCATAAACCCTAAACCCTAAAAACCCCAAACCCTGAGCACAGCCCTCAAAACCCTAAATTCTGAAAACCCTGAGAGACCATAAAAACCGCAAACCCTAAACCCAAAGCCCTGAACCGTAAAAATCGTGAAGCCCTAAAGCTTAAAGACCCTCAACTACCCCAATCCTTGACCTCAAAGACCCTTCCGCGCCTAAACCCTAAAGACCCCGTTCCGGTGTGGACCCCCGACTTGGGGGTCCGGCAAAGACCCCCAACCCAAAAATCCCGGACCTCCCCAACCCCAAAACACCCTAACTAAACCCTAAAAACCCGAACCCTAAAAAGCTAAACGTAGAAGACCGAAGAACCCTACAGCCTAAGAGCCCTAAAGCCTAAGCCTAAAACCTAAAATCCAAAACATTAAATACGCAAAAACCCCAACCCCAACCCTTGCAACCCTAAACATCTGAAAAGCTGAGCCCTAAGAAGCCTAAAACTCCTTAACCTGGAGAAGTCACAAGCGACACTAAACCTCTAAACCCAAACAACCCTAAGCCCTAATAGGCCCCATACACCCCTGAACCCTAAACAACCCTACGCCCTGAACCGTAAGAACGCTTTCGCGCTCGTCCCAAATGATCTCTGCTTTTTTTTCCCAAGTAATTCGGTTTTTCTAGCCCTAAGTGATTTCTGACCCCGCTGGCATCCATGAGAGGAATTGTATTCAGAGTTATCCTTTTTTCTGTAGATTCAAGCTCCGGACTAGAACCGGCTGAGGAGGAATTATATCCTGATTTTGTTTGTATAGATTTCACTTTCAGGTGTCAAACCTCCATACAACTCCATGTGCACCCTGGGGTGTCAAACCTCTGTGCGCGATGAACTATGGGGGTCCGGGGTTAGTTAGGGTTCGTGGGTTGCTGGCTATGGTTGTCCCCGGTTTTAGTAGTAGGCCGGCCAAGGATTTTTAATTCGCTTGGTGGGGTTTAGACTCGCCCACACCCTATCCCATTTCTTGGATGCTCTTGATGCAGCTCGAAGTTTGAACTTTGATGCTCAGTTGTACTTGCAACACTTTTGGAAGAATCTTCTTAAATCCTTAAAATGTCAAAATACTCTTGGAGTAGTTTCTGGTTCCAATTACTTTGGCTCAAAATGGTTTCCGAACTTCGTTCTGCACAACTGCTTGAGCTGAAGCAGCTTCAAGTTATTGAAACCTATCCTGTGAAACCACACCAAAAATGTATCCCAAGTTTATTTTTTTAAAGCTGCCAGTCCGATGGGGAGCACGAGACAGGCATTATATCGATGGCAGTTGTTTTCTGGACGCTTCTGGCCATCACTGGGATGGCCCGGTGCCTCTAATGCTGCTGCAACCACATGTTCTGCTGACCTCTTTGAAATTGAAATGCTCGACGTGGTCTGTACAACCAGACCGAAAAACAAAACCAGAGTTGACTCTGTTTGTCTCGATTCCCGGGAAGCACGAATCCAATAGAAAAGGCACGTGCAGCAAAAATAACATATGTTTTCTGGACGTTCCGCTGCCACGCAAAGGTTTGACATTGGTGAGAAACTCCTGTAACATTGTTTGAAAAATCAGACCGACAAAAACTATCATCCAGAATAATTTCTCTTGGTGGCAAGACCCATCCCATGGGAGCACAAATCCAATGGAACAGGCTTGGTCTCAAACTTTTTGAAAACAACTAATCTGTAAAACCCACCCAGCCAACACCTAGCCCAACCGTAGCATCCACAGTGAACTGCCACCACGTCTCAAGCTGGACGCTTGGAACATCTGCCGCCCACGAAAAAGTAGCTCTTAATCACTCGGGCTGCCTAACAAAGGAAGATAGTCAGTGGAACCTCTGTGTTTGAAGAACATATTCTTCTTCTGCGTGCTATGCGAAGCGATGCTCTTCTTCTTTTTCTATGCGCTATACGCAGTCCGAAGACTGCGCATGAGCTTGGCCCACAACGCAGGGTCCCTGTACAACCTCGAGAAGCTCGGAGCATGCTTGTAGAAGGACGCCTTTTAAGCAGTTCACCCTTCCATCTTCTTCTTTCCCACCCTAGCCCTAGACCCCTTATTCCCAATACACATCGTCCTTCCGGTGGCTTTGTGTCCCTTTTGAAAATGTGGCCCAGGAGGTTAGCGATGATGATCTTCCCCAAACAAACTCTAGGAAACGATCCCAGCATCATTCGCCCCCGCATCTCACTGCCTCTCCAAAGGTGCTCAGGAAGGAACTCTACTACATCAGGTCGGCTATGCGCAATCTTTACATTGCAACTCATGTGCCACGAAAAATTTCCGTTACATCCCACTCACCGCTGTTCTATCGAATTAGTGCACAAGTTTCTTTTTGCATTTCGCCATCTTTGACTCCCAAATTTCCCGATCCCTTTGTCAGATTAACCATGCAGCATCAACACCCCATAGAGCCTAAACACACACACACACTCATTGACTCCGGATTTAGCGAATTGCATGGTTCGGTATGTTTGTGTTTCCCAGGTCTCACCCGAAAGCTTTGCTTTGGGTTCTCTTGGGAGCATGCCGAATTCCCTTCTCCCTACTCCTTTCCAACTCTATCATCACTGTACCAATTTTGTCGCTGACTATTTTGGGATTGCTCTGTACAGTGTGCCTGTACCTGTGCGCGGTTACCCTTCTCTCATGGCCACTCAAAACTTTTCATGATGTAGGCCTCCACGCTGTTTGCCGCCATATCCATTCCCAGCTTTTTATCAGCTTCTTCCAGAAGCTTCTCAACTTCGTCTCGATGGGTTGGCCAATGCCTTCCTTCCCTGTTTTCCTTCAACATCCACAAGACCCATCACTGCATCTGTTGCACTGTACCTCTGGCAGCTTCTTTTTGTTCCGGGGACTCGCTGGTTCAGCTGGCTTCGTGTGTGCATGCCAAGACCAGTTTTCTTGTTTTCCTTAGCCTTGTGCTTCCTCTTTTGGTTCACGGTCCATCCGTTCGACCCACTCCGGTTCGTCCTAGTCAACTTCTCCAAGAGGTTCTGGTATCGCGATCTCTCCAACTGTCCCATACAGCGAGCCTTCGATGTCTTCTGTAGGCGTGTGTACCAAGGTAGCTGCCCTTCCAGTTCGATCGTGGCCCGCTCTGCACCTGGTACAATTGCAGTTTTCCTCTTCTCTCCCTTGACAGTGCAGGTCTCCCGTCCGACTGTTGTGGGCCTCCCCACGCCAATGGTCCTTGCACTCTTCATGGCCGCCTCTTGCTTTCCAATCGTGTCCTGGTGATCGCGTCTTCGCGTCTTGGCTGGCCCTGCTGCAGAATCTCCTGGACAGTATCCGGGCTGTCCACCTCCTCTTTCACCTCTTCCCTTTGCTGCGTTTTCTTTGTCTCTTTCTCCATTCTCTGGCTGTTTGCAGTGGCAACCTGCGTCGTGGAGGAGGAAAGGGAGGAGCTGGAAGTCGGTGACGATTGTTTTCTTTTCTTCTCCTTCTTCGTCGGCTTTTCCCTGCTGTAGCGCTTGTCTGCTTCTTGGCGTCTTCTGTGTTGGCCTTCCCTTTCGACGCAGGTCTCTTGCCTTGCTTCTCCTAGGTATGAGCCGTCTTGATTGCCCCTCCGCTCCCGCAAGCGAAACATATGCCCCCATCTCCCTTGGCCATTGCTGCTTCCTCCCTTACACATTCCACTTTGTCTTGCCTCGCCACCGCTGATTAACAATGCTGAGGTTATTTCTGGGCCTGTTCGGTGATTGCTGTCGAGTTGTCATACTGTTTCCGCAATTGCCCCAAAAGTTGGTAAGCAACAGGTCCCTTCCCTTCCAACCAGCATGGATGCCTCATGGGCGCAGAGTTTGGCCAGGTGATGTGTTGCCAGTTGGTCGCTCGCCTCTTCCTATCTAGTACAGTTACGCTGTTGGTGCAGCAGCTATCGAGATCGACCAGCAGTACAACACATTTCCAGGCGCGGGGTCTTTCAAAACGACTGGTTGCTCCTGTTAGGGTGGGGCGAATTCCTGTGTAGTCTGCTCCTCCTATGGTCTTAAGGAGGAATGGTTCTCGGAGACTTTTCTAAGTAAAGCCATGGCCCAGCGCCGTACACCGCTTTCAGTGGGAACAGGAGAAGAACGACGACCAAGCTCAGCTTCGACCCAGCGACGTGCACCACCTTCCAGGCGAGGCATAGAGGAACAGCTTCCCCTTTGGCTCGCCCCGGAAACAATGAAACAACGCCCCTTCACGCAGTTTCTTCAGGGTGAATGTATCCGCAAGTAATTGCTTCGGGCTCCCCCGCCCCGTGGGGGGTCTTCTCTTTCTCTGTTCTTTCTACCAGGCGTTTGATCGCAGTTTTGGCTCTGCGACCCGTGGCCGGCCTACGCAACCCAGCACGTCCCTCAGCTCCCTCGGGCTACTTTCTGCTTCGCAACTGCTTAGAAATCCCACAGAAAGACTTACAAGGCGCAGGGCCGCGGGAGCTACAGCACGCTGCCAGCTCCACTGCGCACGCACGGACATGGCCCAAGACCCAAGACTGCTGCAAAAACTGAGTTAATCGGATGGCCAACTGGTCTGCGCTGGCAACCAGACGCGAAAACAAAGAATATCTAGGAGTGCCCTAGTCCCACTAAATGGCTTCCGTCAGGCATTGCTTGGCTCTCCGCTCAAGTTTTGTTCACTTTCGCTCACATCCACCTCCGTCTGTTCATGCACCCATACGGGCCAGAAGTTTTCTGGTAGTCTTCATAGGCTTATTACGTATACTTCTGACTTGGGTTGTCTCATGGCTCCATGCAACTGTCGCCGTCTTGATCTCGTTTGCGCGGCCTGTTCCTGGACTGCAGCTTCCGTGGAGGCCGATCTTCGGGCCTGCCCTGTATCGTGCTCAATGCACGTCTCAGCTTAGCGCAGCCTGACTTTGCGGCCAGCGCCGCCGGCTTTTGCTCGTTTTGCTCTGCTTTTCTTCTTGCCAGGCTTGCCCTGGCGTTACTTTGCTGATATTGTCATTTCTTTACGCGATTGCTTTTTCCTCAGTCCTATTCTCAGCACATGCAGCGATTGCGGAGCCTGTTCTTCTCCTATTATTGCTGCGTACGTAGCTGCTATCTGCGAGGCATGCCTCCGGAGTACCTCAGCGCTGAGAGAATTTAACAGCAGCTCTAATATGGACCATCTACTCTGCACTCCGAAGTCTGTCCATCCTTCCTGAAGGCCCAGGAGCTGGCTCTGCACCTGCGCCCGCCATTTGCGTGTCATCGATGTCTACGCTGCTGCTAGAGCTGGCTCCTATAGCGGTTGCCCCACCAAGTTTGTAGTAATGTACGTTGCTTCTGGTCTGGTACGCTGCAGTGCCTTCAACGCTGTGATTGTCTCAACTGCGTTTTTCCGCTCCTCTTCTCCCTCCGCCATGCTCAAAACTTGCTCCCGGACGCCCGACTACTTCTTCACTCCAGTTGTCCAGGATGATGCCGAGGGCGTCATTCTCACAGGCTTCTGGCAATGGTTTACGCCTGCTGGTCCGGGTACTGCCTGAGACGAAGCGCAGCTTGGACCAATCTCGGTCTGCGCTGGACCGAATGCCCTTATCCACCGTAAAATGGCTGGCAGGGTCTCGGCCAGTCTCGTCAGGGTCCTTGTCGCTCAGCGTGCAGTTGCCCTCCAGCTTGATGTTGGGCTCCTCCCGTAGCGTCGCAAGTAACGCTAAAGATGGCCCCGCATTGACTTGCACTCTGGATGGCCTGAAGCAGTCTGGTCTTGTCCCCCGTGTCTAGCGGTCTCGGTGCTCCAGTCTCGGCCCCCTCTCCGCGTCCTCGGCCTTCGGGTTGGGTCTGGGGTCGGGGGTCCTCGCCTGTCCTTTTCATAGTGATCTTCTTCCAGCTGCACTTCTGCTCATGCTGCTGAGCTGCTATGCCAGCAATTGCATGTGAGCATGACGTGTGAGTGAAGACTCAAGGCTCTCCTCCCTGACGTAAGACATACAAATGAAAATCTGCAGGTCGATGAACAACTTGCGACGTGACAGTTTTAATGTAGCAAGCGCGGTGCTAGATCGTGAACGAATCCAAATCTTAGGGTACCCTTCTTGAAAGTGAATCCCAAATCTCCTCTGCAGGGTTTTACGCTCCCTAAACCCTAAACCCTACGTCCTAAACCTTCGGGCTCTCCTTACAAGCCTACAGCCTAGAAGTGCCTTTCGATAACCCTAAACCCTGAAACCCTTAAAAGAGGGCAGCAGACCAAAGTCTGACCAAGGGTCACACGCACGAAGCTGGACTCAGGACTTTTCACGCCCTTAGTGGCTTGGGCAGGAGGCAGGCAAAAAGAAGCCACCAGCCGTGTCGCTCTTCTTCTATGGGTTACGCAGAGCCAAAGGCTCCGCTGGGGCAAGGCCCCGAACCCGCGCACCGTATCGCTTTCTTTCTTTGTTTCGTGCGGGCTATGGAGGGGAACGGAGTTCCCCTCCGGGCTTCAATGTCGAGCCCTTGTTGGGTCCTGAGGTCGAACTACACCCCTGATTGTCTACATGGTTGGGTAAATCCCCTGTATCGCTCTCTGCCTCTCTCTCT
This sequence comes from Symbiodinium pilosum, assembly GCA_905231905.1. Classification (NCBI taxonomy): domain Eukaryota; class Dinophyceae; order Suessiales; family Symbiodiniaceae; genus Symbiodinium; species Symbiodinium pilosum. Next base: position 117,834 of record CAJNIZ010002980.1, on the reverse strand, counting down.
CTCCTCCCTCAACATTGCACGGGCAAACCACTGTCCAGGAAGCAGTGGATGGACACGCAAGTGTTTCGCTCGACTGGACCTGCATTGAGAAAGCAGACAACGTTAGAAGAGATTTGGAGGTGGTGACTTCCTCATCCGAATGACAATATTTAATTCTTGGAGAAATCCCAAGCAATGGCTGTGACAAATTCCGGGGGCCGTAATGGAAGCCGTCCAGCTCCTGGAAAATGCCGAAGTCACTCGCATCCTCAGGCTCATTCCATGAACATCCCAAGATGGCTCCAACGGCTTGTTCCGATGATGTTGAGTGGTCGTTGCAACAGGAGCAAAAGATGCAAAGGCTACATACGGCGCCGATAGGTGAGCATTCATGAAGTGCAGTTACTCGCTAAGGCGTGGACAACCGTTTCCAGAAAAGCTGGCACAAAGTCCTTCAGTGCAAAAGTTAGCCGCCACGCCGGATCATTTCAGGCAAGACGGATGAGTGTGCCTCCAGCAAGTCAAAAAGCTTGTGCATGGACTGGGCCTTTCCAAGGCAGGTAACACGGACATGGCCATCACACGACTTGACATAGCCACCCTCTTTGAGACCACAACTGCACAGAGACCACTCTGTCCAGCAACAGCTTGCTCGAAAGTCTACAACAATGCATTTGCCACGTGCTCAAGGCATACATGCATAATTTGAACGCAGGTTGAACACCTGCGGTCATGGGCCTGGCACAGTGACTCCTTGCATTTCCTAATGCCTTTCTTGGGATCATGCCTGCAGGCTCCTTTGGGAGTTGATTGCTCCAACGGTAATTCAGATTTGGAGCGTGCAGCGTGTTGTCCTAGACAAGTGCGAAGTTCAAACTTGGCTTGCCTCATGCATCGTTGATCCGTACTTGAGTTATATTCCTTGCTAAGTGGACAGGCCTTGACAAATTGCTGTACTTCTCCGTGCCTTGGCAGAACTGGTCCCATGCAGTGGATGGCTGTTGCAGGTCAGATCAATGACGTGTCGGCAGTCCGGTTGCTGAGCTCACTGCAGGAGACGGAAAACGTTGTAGCAGTTTTGCAAGATGGCCTGGCTGTGCTCACTGGCAGCATTGACGTTGCAGGGCAAAGGAAGTGGACGTGGCTTTCTGCTTAGAGATTCGGCCGAGCAGGCTATAGTCTCTTCTGAAGTGCGCACAGGTGCAACTGTGCTTTTCTGCGCTTTGTGTCTTCTTTCTTCCCAGGGCGGCGAATCAAGACTGGAGCATTTGCCCAGTGTTCTCAGGCTGCACAGGTGCCATGAGATGGATGAACGTTTTGAGAGCAGCAGCCCCTTTCTCAAAATTAATGCGCAAGCCAAATTAACCATGACAAGTCAAATACGAGGAGATAGTGTTGTTTCATGCTGCTGCCATCGTACGTAAGATCACCGCGCTGCCTTTGGTGTGTGCACGCTGCAACGATACAGGTAAGACAGTTAGAGGATTGGGATACGTTGGGATGCTTCATAAGCGTTGCCAATTTAGAGATCCTTCTACATACAAATGCCCCGAAGACACCTATTTCAAACCATGTCGCGATGTCTTCACTCTTGATATCTGGTTGCAGAGCTCTGTACCACCAAAGCGCAGCAATTCTGCCAGTGAGCTTCTCCAATCCTACAGAATAGCCCCTTGGAGGCCCGATCTGAAGTGTTGACTGGAGTTACTAGCGCGCATGTCAGGCGACATGAAGACTTGCTCCATTATTCTTTCAACCTTTGCGTTGAAAAAGCCTGCGCAAAATAACTCACAGCCAAGTTTCACGCTGTCTGAGCGTGAGTAAGAAAAACTATTGCACTGTCCTTCGACTTTATCCAAAGCAGTCCCCATGGATTGGAACTGACACTCGCCAAGGCACTCTTCAAACCACCTGTGGTGTGGGGTGGAACCGCATGCTGCCTCGAGGAATTATGAGGAATGTTGCACACAATGCAAGATGAAGCTTTACTCAAACACTTTTTTTGTAGGCAACGGGCAGTGGGGTTGAGGGATGCACGGCATCATTCTACAGCAAACATTACATTGAAGTGTGCACCTTCAGGCCAAGTATCGACTATGATGTCTGTTTTGAACTCAGAATGCCTGACTGAGCTTGCAGGGCTTCGGAAACAGGCGTGCTGGAGAGACTTTACCGCTCTGGACAGCGGTACCTGCACGTGCAGCCTGATGCTGCAGCACATCGAGCTTATCATGCCTCAAGTTTTCCGTGAAGCAGCTGCGCATCAGGCGAGAGCGGACTATATCCGCTGCCATGATTTCAACCTGATTGGTTTTATGCTGGGCTCTTCTGCTTGGCCTGGATCTTTTTCAGAACCACGAACGCTTGACAGACCTTATATGTGGTATCACAGACCTGGCACAAGCGGTGTTGCGTTGCAATCTGTCTTACAAGTTCCTGATGCAGTGTTGCACTGAAGAAGCATTGTTGAAGCATCATTGAATCTCAGGGTCCGCAGGGTCCGCAGCTGCGAGCTCATGGCCATGCCCTCCCAGGAAGAATCTCGCTTCAAAGAGCAGAGTAGGATGGAGTGCATGTTTTTGCCATGCCTTGGTGGGTGTCCGCCGAGTCGCCTGGCAAGGTTCAGAGAAGCATACATTTTCTCTCTGCTCATCCGCCGCCGCTTGGTAATTCCAGCCTGCAGCCTTCTGGCTGCGTCTTGGGGCACTGACGACTGCTGGCCTTAAGCAAGTCAGCGTTGTTTACCAACACTATCCAAGCTCATGCACAAATGGGAATGGATAGGATAGAACACGTGGTGCGGGAAGGGCAAGCCAATCAGATTAGCATGATCATGACTAACCAGAAACGATGCTGCCGCACCAAAGATCAATCAGGCCAGGCAGCGTGCGCCGAAGCTCCACCAGTTTGCCATGATCCTTGCAGCTTGCAATTAGGCTGCACAGTGCTCGACACAGCCGCGGCTTTCCATTCCAGTCCTCCGTGACCAGCTGACCATCTTGGAGGCCTTCAGTTGCTGGAAGATGCTGGAAGCGTTGCTCTGATACGCGCTGTGCCAAGATAGGCCAAGGTGTTCCAAGATCTTGGTGCATGGCGGTAGACCTTCCCGTCATGTACGACGACTTGCCAGCATAGCTCCGAGAACGCTCGATCCTAGCTTTCAGTCCAGGACTCTTGAAAAATGGTCCCCGGAAATCCAGGAAGATGAAGGTCTTCATAAAAACTTACTCGTCATGGCCTTGTATGCGGAGGCGAAAATGTTTGTTTTCAAAGGGGAACTAACTTTAGGCTGCCAAGTTTGTTTCCGCAATAGAAACGTTTGTTGCGAAACCTGCCACAGGCGGAGAGGAAGAGGGAGGGAGGGCCGGGGGGGGGGAAACAAACTAACTCAGAAGCTTTTCAAATGTTTGTTTCGGGGTAGAACCTAACGTTTTTCGGGAACTTTGGTTTTTGGGCAGAAACTAACGTTTTCTGGGAACGTCTGTTTCTTGGACAGAAACTAACCTTTTCTGCAAACTTTTTTTTGGGCAGACACTAACGCTTTCCGGAAACGTTTGTTTCTGGATAGAATTTCAATTTCTGGACAGAATTCAAAGTTTTCCGGACACCTGTGTGCGTACAGGCGCGAACTAAGATTTTCCGGAAACCTTAATTTTCCAGGTTTAATTAACCTTTCCGTTCAGAATTAATCCCTTCCCCATATTAATAAAACCACCTTAATAATAAATAATAAATCCAGGGCCCGAAAAATTCCTCATGAGCATTAAAGGGGCTGTACTAATTTTAAAAGGGGCCAGACCATGATGAATTAGGGAGGGTTTTGAAGTCATTAGGGGGGTATAATAGAAAATCCCAAGGATTTAGGATGATTTAGGGATCCCCTTGACATCCGAGGTTTTGGTTGATTTTCATATTATGGTTTTATAAAGGATTTTATATACAAGAACTGGATGCGACTTTAAATGATTTTATTACAGTTTTAGCCGCATTTACTTAAATCTCAATTGAATTTCATTCGATTTCAAATGATTTTGGAGGAATTTCAGTTCGATTTCAATTGATTCTAACGGGATTTTAATTCGATTTCAATTGATTTTAAAAAGAATTTTCATTAAATTTCAATTGATTCTAACGGGATCTTAATTCGATTTCAATTGATTTTGAAAGGAATGTTAATTAGATTTCAATTGATTTTAAGCGTGAATTTAATTCGATTCCAAGTGATTCTAAAGACATTTTAATTCGATTTCAAATGATTTTTAGCGTGATTTTAATTCGATTTCAATTGATTTTAAAATGAATTTTTAATTCGATTTCAATTGATTTTAAAAGGAATTTAATTAGCTTTCAATTGATTTTACAAGGAATCTTAATCAATGGCTTTAATTGATTTTAAAAGGAATTTAAAGGCGGCCCTACCAAATCCTTTCAATAAATATGCGCCCCTAATAATAAACAATTTCTGACCCCCCCCCACCCCGGATTGTTTATAATTAGGGGGGGGGACGTCGTTAATTATTAGGGGGAAGGGATTATCTAATTTTTTCTCGTGGGGTGAGGTGTCCAAAACCACCGGAGAAGAAACTAACTTACTCTGAACCGAAAGGTTAGTTAAACCTGCAAAACTTACGTTTCCAGAAAACCTTCGTTTGCTCGTGTAAACAAAGGTTTCCGGAAAACTATAAATTCTCCAGAAACAAACGTTTCAAAAAAAAAAGAAAAAAAAGAGGTTAGTTTCCTCCCATGAATCAAACGTTTCCCGAAAACGTTGGTTGCTGCCCAAAGACAAACGTTTCCGGAAAACGTTAGTTTCTGCCCAAAAACCAACGTTTCCAGACAAGGTTAGTTTCCTCCAATGAAACAAACGTGTCCGGAAAAGGTTACTTTCTTCCCATGAAACAAACGTCTCCGGAAAAGGTTAGTTTCTGCCCAAAAACAAACGTTTCCGGAAAACGTGAGTGTCGGCCCCAAAACCAAAGTTTCCAGAAAATGTTAGTTTCTGCCCGAGAAAAAATGTTTCCGGTATTTTTACCAAACACACGCTTCCAGAAAATGTTAGTTTTCGCCCACAAACAAACATTTCCAAAGGTTTGTTTCACTCGAACGTTTGGTCCCTCCAGCGAAACTAAGTTTTCCCAGAAACCTGAGCTTAGTGCAAAACTGTGAAACTAACTTTCCAAACTAACTAACTCTGAACCGAAAGGTTAGTTAAACCTGCAAAACCTACGTTTCCAGAAAACCTTAGTTTGCTCGTGTGAACAAAGGTTTCCGGAAAACTTTAAATTCTGTTAGTTTCTGCACAAAAACCAACAAGGTTAGTTTCTTCCAGTGAAACAAAGGTTTCCGGAAAACGTTGGTTTCTGCCGAAGAAGAAACGTTGGCAGAAAAGGTAAGTTTCTGTCCAGAACAGACGTTTCCGGAAAACGTTAGTTTCTGCCCAAAAACCAACGTTTCCAGACAAGGTTAGGTTCTTCCAATGAAACAAACGTGTTCGGAAAACGTTGGTTTCTGCCGAAAAAGAAACGTTGCCGAAAAAGGTAAGTTCCCGAAACAAGCGTTTCCGGAAAACGTTAGTTTGTGCCCAAAAGCAAACGTTTCCAGAAAAGGTTAGTTCCTTCCCATGAAACAAACGTTTCCGGAAAACGTTGGTTTCTGAACAACGACAAACATTTCCAAAGGTATGTTTCCCTCGAACGTTTGGTTCCCTCCAGCGAAACTAACTTGTCCCAGAAACCTGAGTTGTGGGAAACTAACATTCGCCGAAAACCATAGTTTCCGGTCCCAGTAAAGGTTTCTGGAAAAGGTTTGCTTCCCTC
>CAJNIZ010002980.1:64662-105111 GCA_905231905.1 Symbiodinium pilosum | reverse complement strand
ATCAACAAAATGCGGAAAATAGTGGGTATACAAAAACCCATGCCCCATGGCAGTCCCTTCTGTTTTCATAAAAGTTACCTATAAGGCTGATGAGCTTGTTGGGCACCATCAAACGATGAAGCGTTTCAATCGACGATACTAAGGCTCAGGTAGCTTGCGATATTCTTGCCATACAGCAGTGCTTGCAGGCCTTTGATTCGTTGTTGGCGTGCTTCTGTGATCAAGTGCGCAGAGTTTACTCTGCATCTTGGCTCAGACTGTTGTTTTGCCTCCTCTCATGTCTCGTGTACCAATTTGACTGAACGCGCACGCAAACATGACTCATTTCTTTGCTGTGCTGCTAGCAATACCTCAACCGTACAAATACAGTAATCAACATGACTTGGACAAACGGGCGATCCCGACCTGTACATACTCATTCTTCTTAATGGTCAAGCCGTCTTTGGCCCAGAATCCTAGAACAACACGATTGTAGAAAAAAACATGGCCGAGCAGCCTTCACTTCACCAGCCGATGCCGTGAGCTCCCGCAAGGAATGGTGAAAGGTAATGGCGATCTGCTAATCATCACGCTACTCCATTCTCTTGATTTGATTTTGAAATCCCACCTTCCATAACAGGTCAAAAGTATGTCAGCTGGGATTCACTAAGCACGGTACCGTGGTAACGCTATGTTCACGCCCACTGTTTGGCGATGGCCACGCAGGCAATGAAGCCTCTCAATGCCAAGCTCTGCGGCCAATACACGTGGTGGTTTATAGTCTGACTTGCTGAAGGGGTGATCCTGTGCAACTTGACCCGATAGTTTCTGGCAAAGGACGCTGAAGTACCCCTCCTGCTCCTGCTTTGCATCTGCCATCAATTCATGGAATAACCTTGCCAGCAAGGCTGCAGCCGTCACAGGATTGGAGCCGCGTGAATCCTGCCTTGAGCATTGGCTGAAGTCCGCCATCGATTTGTGCGAGGGAATAGAACTTGCAAAGAGTCACTACGCATGCTGTTGCTGAACAAGGTCTGTTTCAGGGTGAGGCTTCCGGGTGCACTGCGAGTAGACGGGAGAATCATGACTAGAGGCACCAGCTGTTCTCGATTACCATTGCAGTCAAGACCCTGCAGTCTAGAGCGGAAGTTTGAAACACGGGCGGCTGGATGTTACATCAGAGACTGTTCCATTCTCTGAAGCCCAGTGTTTCTCAAACTTCCGTTGATTCGTATGGCAGAAGCCTGGGGCCAAAAGGTCATGGCGGCCATGCTCACATGACTTCATGGTGCATTTCGCGAATTTCTGCGATGTTTGCGTCACAACCGCAGAAAGATCAGTTGCTATTCCAAATGCATTCTGTCAGGCTCAATACAGCAGCTGGAGGCCTGCAGTGTGCTCTCTGCAAGGCCTTCCTGGCTGCGCAGACCACATCACAAACATAAAAGTGCGGAGAACAGTCTCTTGCAACAAGCAGCCAGAACGCAAGCACCTCATCAAACTTCTGCTCCCCGCCGGTACGGCTCTCTGCATTTAACTGAGAGGCATCAAATGACACAGCGACGTGTACATGAAATTGACCTTTTCAGTGTGACAACAACTGAGCTTTCCCGCGATGGCATGCCGCATTGCGAGCACCATCCATATTTGTGGCTCTACCTCCAGAGAAGCTACACAGGCGTCATGTGCTTTCAAATTCTTAACTCCAAGAAAGATCTTCCACGGCATACGAGCAACTCCGCAGAATGCCTCCAGCACGCTGAACGCGAGCTGTTGAGTTCTGATGTGCCTCAGCGGGCCTGCAGGCTCACGGCGCTCGTCAACCAGCGACTAGCCCTGAACTCTTTCACGCATGCTGCTAGTTTGCCTGTCTCAACTGTTGCCGTGAAAGCCCCGTGCAGCAGCCTACATCACCAATTGTCTGTACATAATGTGGTCATCTTCTTGCAAGAGTGGAATCAAAGCTAATTGGTCAGTGTGCAGATTTGGTTGCTAGGCAACTGATGTCACATGCCTTCAGGTCCACTGAACATGGCAGTAAAGGAGATCAAGCCTCAGCTTGCAAACGCTTGGTTAGCCGAAAGGTTTTAGTGCACGCTGCTCGGGGGTGATACCATTGCTGCAAATGCTGCAGATTTCCTGAACATCGTGAACCCAGCTCAGCATTTTTTTAGACAACGTTTCCGCAGCCGAAGGCAAGCTCACCTGGTCTTCTCATAGCTTCCAATATGTGTTGCTCTAAAATCCTGCTAATCGCTGCCGCAAGCTGCAACGCCTTTGACATGAAGCGTGGGCGCTTATGGGGGCACATTCCTGCCGAGGGGCCCTCGACCATGCCCACCTGCGCATGCAGAGAATCGTTCACAAGCCCACACTTGCTCTAATACTTGCGCATGCTGCTTTCAAACGAGACGCCTGGGATCTCTTCTCCTCAATAGGAGCACAGGAGGGTGAGTAGTAGATAATCTTCGCATCCTGAGGGCTGATGACACACCAATGAGACAGAGAAGCTCGGCAATTACAGTGGAGAACTTTATCTCACAGCCACCCGCCTAACTTAAAGTCGGCTAACGTGTACCACCTCTGACTGAATCACAAATCCATCTGTCCTGGATTGCCTCCTCCGTTGGCTTTGGCTCCTTTGGCACCTCTTGTCTATTGTCTGCTTAGACAAGACACGTTCCTACACGAAGCGGGAGCCGGACTGTGATGACAATAAATTGCAGTGTGCTTAAGACCAAGTTGCGTTTTGTGCAGTGGAAGTCGTTACTAGTTGCAGCCCCGAGCACCAATGAGGGGTTGAAGATGAAGAATGCAGCTCGAGACCTTGTGATCAGGTTTGTCCCTGCTTTGGACAAGATGGATGCTCACACAACAGTGTCTTTCACATCCTTAAACCAGCTTAGGAAGGTCCAAGTCGCGGCCGCGATACCGCAGACATCGTGGGCTGACACACCTTCAAGAGAAGCCACGGCGGCGTGCGTGCAAGCAAACGCTCAAACAACTGATCCAGTAACTGGTTCGGGCCTGCAGCCCCTCGGAAAGGGGAAGGCCGGCATTTGTGATTTGAATGATCCTATCGAATTTGCGCCGTTGGGGTTTGCTGAAAAGCTTTGGATCTTTTGGGGTGAAAGTTGGGTATGTGCGGCCTCTGCATGATGCTTTCCTTGAACCTTTGTTCATTCACCTCAGCATGTACTAGCCAGCCTAACATGAGCTTGGACTTTATGGAGAACAGATGGCTCTTCCCGCAGCAAATGGCAAAACGAGCAGCCGGTGGGCTTTGCGGTTTTGAGGACATCTTCGGCTGAGCTTGCTCCAACTTGAGATACTTCTGGTGAGACACGTGTCTTTTAGCCCACAGTCGGCTGTTCTGGACGTCAAGCTCGCTGCTTGTGCCAGGTTGATGCCAAGACGCGAGGCATGCAGGGCCAAATCGCACACTTTGTGCGATGCCACAAGTGACACAGATCACGTTAACTCTAAACTACAGACCGCCTGCTACAAGGATATAAATGATATGAAGTAGTCTCAAGTTGTGCAAAAAATCGTTTCCAGTCCTGGGGTCGAACACACGCCCGGAGAGCTGAACCGCTTCTGCCAGCGCAGCATGCTGGCTAAGAGATTAAGAGATCTACGCCAGACATGCCAACAAACGCAAAACGTGAGCGCAGGCTGCGTCAGGAGAAAGCATCAGCTCACGTTTTGGAAAATCATTGCGCCCGCTCCCTGGCATCCGGAACGACTCGCAGACAGAAAGTGTTGAGCTTTCGCATGTGTGCTTTGGACTTTGACCACTGAATAGTCAAACACAACGGCGCCGCCTCAGCCTGATTGCATGACTGACTGTCAATCTACCTACCGAACATGCGGACATAGCTGCTGCCTGGATGAACAATCATCAAGAGAAGCCAGGCATCAGCTCTGAGGTCTTTTCTGAAGCCAAGAACTGTTGGATACTGGCCGACTGCAACACGTGGCAGGTCTGCAGCTTCCAGCCCTGCAGCAGCTTCATGATGTAAGCTGGCCTTGGACAAAGTTGGGCCACAGCCAGCGCCCGCACCACTTTGACTCGAAAACAAACACCACCAGCAGATGGCAAAGACCACTTCTTCGTTGCATTCTGCTCTTAGGTATGGACCAGTTTGTGATTGCACCTCGCTCCCCCTGTGCTGGTTCGATAAGGCAGCTGTTCAAAGAGCGGTGCTGCAGTCAGCATGGCCTTCTTGCCCAGCCATTCGTGCAGATTCTCGAAGCAATCGTCTAAAGCTTCGTCGCCCTCCTTGTCCTGTCTTGCTAAATCATTAGGCATTTAAAGCCCTAACCAGCAGTGCAAAAGACGCAAGACGCAGAGCTTCTTTGGCGAAGAAAGGGCTCTTGGCAAGTCCATGCAGTTTTGACGTAGTTGGTTGGTCCAGGACGTCCACCAGGAAAGCTTTGACGCGCCCATCAAAGTCCTGATTTCAGGCAGAGGCAGCACACTTACCGAACAACCACCATACCCTAAAGAAAACGCTCTCAGCTTCTGACACTTGCCGTTGCTGATGACGCGCGACATAGCAAAGCTATGTGCCCCTCAGAAAATGCGATGCTCAATGTCAATCGCTCGAGTATGCAGGCTTCTTTGGTGCACTGCACTTGAAAATCCCCGCGCGGTCAGGTCGAGTGTTTCACAGCAGTCCTATGCTACGATTGTGCACCACTCTCCTCTCAACTACGTTAAATTGCTTCTGAATTGCAAAACAGGGCACATGTGGGCTAAAACATGGTGAGCCTGCGTAGAAAACCATGTTCAAAGCCTTTTTGAGGATTTTCTTGTCTTGTGACTACTTATAACCTCTCCTGGTCCCAACTAAGCCAAAATGGAGTCCCAATTGTGCTGATGATCCTTGCGCACCGGTTCCGCCCTCAAGCTCCACTCGCAAGCACCATTAGCATAATTGGGGCTCCTTTCTGGGTAGAAATAATGACAGGAAGACCTCAAATTTTGAGAAACCATCGAAAGTAGCGAGAACACTTCTTTACAGAGGCTTCTCATGATTTGGAGCACCCGGGGCCAATCAGGACTCCGTTTTGGCTTGTGTGGAAAGCGGGAAGACCCGGCCGGCCTGTGCCGCCAGGCTCGAAATAGAAAGCATATGACTAAGCCGCACTGGACCACGATGCTGGATTTGAGAAAGGTGGGCCAGGCCACCACGGCCCCCGACCTCAAGGCCACTCGCACCTGCGGACACCTTGATTCCACCCTTGTGTTCTTTGCTGTGCTTTGCTTGAGGCATGTCCGATGCAACCAATGTGCATTCCTCGCATGTCTTGCTTCAAAGTTGGCAAACGTCAGCTGAGACCCCAGATCATCATTAGCACTCGGGTCAGACTTCTCAAAGCATATCGTGCTTGAAACTGTTTAAGCCATAATTGCGTTGAGTTGCGTACCATGTTTGCAGTCGCAGAGTGTGTGCGGCGCTTATTAGCTTTTGTTTGCACCGCTCTGAAGTTTCCTTTCAAGAAGGAAGTGTTGAAGTCTGGTACGAATCGCCTGCTGGTGTCTGTGCACCAAATACAGATCAGATGGGATGCCAGTGGGGGGAATCAGGAGGAGCCCCAACAGTGCTGGAAACATGAGCAAAAGAACGCAAAAAAACCAGGCAACATGCACACATTTCGAGTTGGTTTGGCCTGGATACTGCATGCAAAACCTTTCGCATGCGCGTCATGCAGTACATGCTGGTATTCTCAGGCTCAAATATTGCACACAGCCGCGCGTATTTAGAGCGTTTTGTTGAGCTTTATAGCGCATGTTGATGTCCCCACCCAACATGGGGAATGTCTGGACCCCCATTTCCCTCTGGACACCACACATATGAGGTTCCAGCACCCCTTTTTGAACCTAAACCAGAGGTATGCTGAGGTGTCCAAGAATGAGAGATGAGAAACAAAGGCCCAGTCGTGATAATGATGTTGGCCCGAAAACAATCGCCCGAAACCCTCCGTAGTTTTTGCGTCCAAGAAATGTCTTGAATTTTGATCCGCATCACCAATTCGCTAGCAAGGGTCCGCGGCTTTCTGGAGGTTTCCCCCACGCTACGGAGGGTTTGGGAAAGTCTTTGTTGGGCCAACATCATCAGCAGCTCATCAGCACTGTTCCGACATTGAGTCTTCGTCTCTCACTTTTTAACACCCCAACGTGCAAGATCAAGAAGGAAATTCGGGCCCGAACAGACAAACCCCATGATGCTCATGATGCTGGGTTCTTGGGGCGGCACACCTGTACTGCATAACATGCGTGGGAACTGATTTAAGCGCATTAGCCACCAAACTGTGTATGTTGCATGTTGTTTCTTTGCCCATATTTCGCACTGTTGGGGCTCCTATGCTACGATTGTACACCACTTTAAAACTACGCCCAAAACCATTTTTGATGGTTTAGTTTTTCCTTCGTTTTTAATCCCTCCTGGTCCCAATAAAGCCAAAACGGAGCCCCCAATTGTGCTGATGATGCTCACGTACGGGGCACATGCCCCTGTACACGAGCATCATCAGCACAATTGGGGGCTCATTTTAGGTTAAGCTACTGACAAGAAGACCTTAAAACACTACAAAACCATCGAACGCAACAAGAACGTCACTCTTACAGAGGCTTCTGACGATCTGGAGTATCATCAGCACTACATGGACCAGTTTGGGCAGTGATTACGGCCGCCTCGCCTGAGAACAGGCCCTGCAATCCTGCTTTACAGGCAGCTTTGAAGAGCTTCCAGGCTTCTTGTCCTTCCATGTCTGCCCTTCGTGTGCAGTAGCAGGGCCGGTGACACAGCAAGCCAGCATTTCTGACAGAACTTGGCCCATAAAACAACTTTTTCACAACAAGTAGACAATCTTAGCCATGTGAGCTAGCATGGGGCATCATCTGTCAATGCGGCTGTTGACAACTTAACTTTCCGGAGCTGTGTGAGATGGGTCTGTAAAGGAAAGCAGAGCATGCAAAGGACTCTGAGCTTTCTGCAGAAAGCGATGCAAGGTTGGCACCTGGCGGCACTGGATTCTGAAAAGTCTTCGCAGCCAGCATGAACTGAAAGTACATACTGCATGAGCATCGCCTTTCCACTTCGAAGGTCCTGAGGTGGCGGAGCGATTGCCACCTGGTCAAGTTGCGCGTGCCAACATAAATGGCATGGCAACCAGTGCCCAGAGCCTTTCACTGTCTTTGGATGTTGTTGTATCAGACCTCGCTGGTCCGCACCTAGGTGGGCGGCGAGCAGCTTATCCGACCAAATCACAAATCACATCTATATTGGTTGAGGCACAGCCGCTCAAAGTCACGGCAACTTGTCCTCTATCATCCTCAGAAGTCAATGCACTACCCAGCTGGAGGTCGGCCACTTCTGGGATGCAGTGACTTTCATGCACAGGAAATAGGACCTCTCGGTGCCTGACAAGTCCCATTTCAAACAAAGCGGGAAAGGCCTCATGAATCTGCATGCGTTCGTTCAACTGCACGTGCCAAGAACCGGAGCTGTGATTGCACAAGGCCAGGTTGCAAAAAACTCAAGAAGTTGACACCAACTTCATTCAAGGCTTGAAAAGCTCCAGGCAGCAAGGAATTGGCGAATCTTCTGCAGCGCAGGTTTCTGCCGCTGCAGAAGTTTCTTTAGAGCTGCCTGGCAAGGTGGAAGCAGCATGAATCTGAGATCAAGCGGACTGGTCGACAACGAAGTGCCTGCGAGCCAAGCTCCCCGAGACCAACAGCACCGCGATTGGTCAGGACCCTTCAAGGCGCTGAATCAAAGCAACTTGCGCCAGGGGCTTGCTAAGATATCGCGGCCAAGTCAATCATGGCCTTGCCTGACAATAGCGTCAACCAATGGCTGCTCTCGCCCACCAGCTCCTGCAGCTCAGGGCTAGGCACAGCGCCAAGAATGGCGATGACCTTTGGAAGGAGATGAAGACTAAGAGGAGGCTCAGGAGATGGCTTTTTTGTGGGCTGAGTTGCTAGATGGAAAGTTCGCTATGCTCGCTCCGCTCAAGGGATGCTTCGTCTCTACAGGGTCTGCCTTTCATCTGACTCAGTCTGCTCTTGTGTGTGTTTTGCCTTTCAATGACTCTTGCAACACGGTGCCAAAGACGCTTGCTGCTCACAGCGCCTTTGTGGGCCTTGGCATTTCCTGACTTTTGGATGCCAGCCAGGCCTGGAGAATGCGCACATTCGCTAGCTGCTAGCCACGTGCTGGAGACATCCCGTGCCTTCCTCCTAGGCAGCTGAGTTTGGTACGGACGAAGCAATCCCTCTTGGTCGCGCGGATTTCAAAAAGGTCAGGCCTGAGCCCGGGACTGAAATAATGATCAGTTTCTGGTTCACAAGATGCGTTACGGCTGCAATGCACTTCCTGCTTATCTCCCACACATACCCAAAAGCCACATGCTCCATGCTTGCAAGGCAACAACACTTATTCTGCCTAGGGGAGGGCCTTTTCTCCAGTTGCTTCTTTGATTTGCGGATCTTGCTCGGCAGCGAGCTGATGGCAGACCTCGGCTACTGAGCTGATCAAGCAGCTCGCACCCCTCGGCTGCTGCAATCTATCCATGTTTGCGGCTGGCAGTCACGCTCTCTGTGCGCTAAGCTCTAGCCGATTGATTGTTGTACTGCATGCGGCGGCGTCAAGAGGATCGGGCTCCCCGTTCTTTGCCAAGAAGTCCACAATCGCTTGAAAGGCCGTGTCCTGCAAGAGTGGCCTATGGCTGAGGGGAAAGAGCCAACCAGAGTACTGAGGTGAAATTTCCTATGTTCGACAAAGGCTGAACCTGGCGATCCCAAGCACCCGAAGCACCAGCAGACTATGGAATGCTTAGTTGACGTCATTAGCACCTGCTACGTTTTCGTTTGAACCCGAGGGTCGAACAACCCTATTGCCACATACAGTACTATGCATGGGGGGATGGCGACTTGATTACCGTGTCAGTCGCATCTTGAAAGCGCGAGGCTGTTGATCATTCAAAGCACTCCTTGCCGCTGTCTGCATCTGGCCGCAAGTCCTTGCGGGGCAGACTTTGTAAAGAGATTCTGCAGGTCTATCAAGAATGCAGAACTACATACTCTTGCGAGAAGCTCCCGGCTGGCGCAGACTTCTGCGAGCTTCGTAAACACAAGTGCCCACACATCCTGATCTGTGAAGTCCTCCCGCTGGGAGAGTGGCTGCAGTCCCCGGAGGAAGCACTGGTCCTCTTCGTCCCAGTCCTGAGGCGTTGCAGGCGTGAATGCGCGCGGTAGTAGTCTGACACACGGACTTAGCAGCTTCTGAAGCTTTTTTAGCAATCGGCTGCTGCTCTTAGTGGCTTTATGTCGTCAAGGACCAGTTCCAGACTGCAAGAGGTGCCTGCGAAAACGTCGCCGCTTGCCGCCACTTCATCCTACAGCTTGACAGTGCAAACTACACACATCTACACACCTGCTCACGGCCCTGGTCAAGCTCTCGGCTTCTTCGGTCTTTGCACTGCTGCGCTATCAGGCAGCACCTTTAGAAGTAGCAGCTGAAGCATCCACGCTGAAGCCTGGCGGTCAGCCAACCTCCATGAGCTGTCTCAGAAGGTAGCTGAGTTCCGGCAAATCCTCAGTGAACTTGGCGCAAACACCTTGTAGATCCTTGTAGCCTGCTTCTCTTCTGGCAAAACTCCGCATGGCAGGGGAGCATTGTTACAGTGTGTGAAATTAAAGATTGCTAAGCCATTGAGCAAGTCACGTGTGAGGCATCTGGCTGTGTGGCGACTGCCCCTCGGCGTGGGATTCACTCAGGTTTGCACCAGCAAATCGCCATCCCTCGCATCTCTGTGACCGTGACCTGTTGAAAGCACAGCTTGGCGGTCTGCAAACAAAATCAGCCTTCCTGCAGATTGCAGCTGTCGCGGCTCTCGCTGTTCTCGCCACGCATCGTTTCATCCACTTGCCACGGGCTTTCGTCTTGCCAGCATGGATCTCCCTACCCTTCCTGCCAAGAAATGCCTTGTACCTTGACACCCAGAGATTGACCTACGCGACCTCTTCTTGTGGTGCGACTACAGCCTATTCTGAAGATCCATCGTGATGTTTGACAGTAGCAGCTGTAATTAGTGACACATTCCAGCCTCGATGCCGCCTTGAGGAAGTTTCTGTACCTGACATCCGTTCAAGATGTGTTGGCTGTCAAGATGCTGGCTTTTTGGCCAATGTCTACAAAAAACTGCTACTTTCAACAAGCTCAGTGTTGCACAGTTAAAACATGCCTGACGGATTGATCTTCTGGGACTTTACCGCGGTACCAAGCACCATTCACTGTAGCAAGCAAAATCGTTTTTTTGCGATTAGCAAAAGGCCTCGCTATCTGAGCCAAGCTGCCTTCCGCTCCCCAACCATCCCAACTCCACCAGGATGCAGGGTACAATGCCTGGCAGCTCAGCGTCCCCCTACTGTCGACTCTGGATTCCGTCGCCAGCGGCCACTTGTAAGCCAAGGCCTCTCGAAGACCAAGTCGCAGCGCATTTACTGCCTGACGGACTTGATGGACATGGCCAAGGAACGCAAGTAGTAGGACGAGCAGAAACTGCAGAGTCAAGGCACTCAAGCTGGTGGAAGGATAACTTGCTCATAGACCATTGCTAACAGATGACACGTGTCGACACATTGCATATGATGAATGAGGATAGCCGACGCTCTATAAGATTGGCGATGATGGTGCGAAGGGTGACGATGATCAGCATGAGGAAGTGGAGATGGAATAACATGAAGACGACAACAGACATGGCCAACCATAGGAGATGCTCACACATTGATCGTTGGCGGCTGTTGCCACAGCATGGTTATCATGCTCATGAGGGCTAAGATGATGTTGATGAGGATAACAATGACGGCAGCCGCGATGATGGGGATCGCAAGTGAGGTGAGCACAGCGATGATGATACAAGTACTGGAAGAAGTGATCTCTGATAAACCTGGTATGGTAGATGACAGAAGCGGCTGAGTCGTTCGACAGAGGCAGACCATATCTTTACAGAGTACATATAGTACATCTTTTCCTCAGTGTACGTGCCTCACGTGTCACAGGTCGACACCTATCAAAAACCACGCGTTTGGAGATTGCGTGCAAGTAAAGCCACATCTTCAAATCCAATTGAATTGTCCACAAGCATTTGATGCTCATGCAGAGCTGAAAATAATACTATAGCCGTCATTCCAAACAAATCTCAGGACCTAGCTGCTTACATGTGCATACACGTTCCCAGAACAAGTCACCCAATGGTGTGTCTCACAACCCAAGCCGTGCAGCTGCAACACTCAGCTCACGGCTGACAGAGCGACGGGCTTCAAGTAATCCACTGAGGAGGGGATAGACTGCTTGGTTGTTGCAAGATATCTAATCCACCGCATCTGCTAAGATTCTCCGGGTGCGTGCCGTGATTGAGCGATCATGCTAATCATTGGTAAAGAACGAACACGGCAGTAATGAGGCAACAACAATGATGTTGCTACTGCAGGTGATGACGATGATGATGGAAGCGACGATGATTGCCATGGCTGCTCATGGCGGTGATAATTATGATAATTGGAGCGATTGCAGGGACTGTGGCAAAACAAAGCTGCATATGACTGGTGACAAGACTGCTGCAGGTGATTCTCAATATGAAGACGGTTATCATTATGATTAAGACGGTGCATGCCGTATGCATGTGTGCATGCGTCCCTGCGCGTATGTATTCATGCAGGTGCGCATGCGTGCATGCGTCCGTGCCTGCATTCCGTGTACGCGCATAAAGGATGCATGTACGTTCTTAGGTCATAGATCATCATAGACCTGTACAAATGCAAGCATGTACGTATGTACTTCCCAAAAATAGGAAGGTAGGCCGGTATGCATGTATGTATGAATGAACGAATATATGCACATACCTATGTCATGTCCGTATCGCTTCGTAACGCGTGCTTGTGTTCACATATTGTTACATACTTGTACGTCTGTGCATGTACATACCTCCTACTTCTACGTACTTGCATGTAGGCATGGTGCATGTGAGTCACGACATGGGGACCTACTGTGATGGTAGAGGACGCATTGTTGATGACAAGTGATGCTGATGACCATTCCGCCAGCCCCTGTTTTCATTACACTTTTCAATTCCGATCCCTCGCTCTGAGTCCTTTTCGTGGGCTTCCACTGACGGTGAAGCTTGCAGTCTCTGCACCCCTGCACCGCGAGGCCTCCGTGTTTCTGGTCTCCCCCAACCCTGTCCCGGCATCAAACAGCGTCACTCTCCAATCCAGAGCTCCGGATTGAGCTTGGGCTGCATTTGCGAAGGAACAAAAACATGCAACCACCCTTTACTTGGGCGACAAGGATTCTCGGCTGGTCTTCAGTCGCACCTCCAGGACAGCTGGTGCCTGGCAGAATGGTCCAGAGCTCACAGCCAGCGATCCCTGCAAGCACAATGCTGCCATGACCAAATGTCTTGCAGGGGTCCCGAGGGCTTTGTGAGTCACTTATGCTACTGCTGAAGCGCTGCTAGTAAAGCGCAGTCGTGAGGGCTTGATTTCAAGTACCGCAGGGTTGGCCAAGGTTTTCTGCGGCAGGTTGACCAGCTCGTGGTGAAGAATGCGCACCGCACGAACCTGCAAACGCAAATCTCCCACACTTCCCGAAGGACGTGGGCTCGCATGCGAGCTGAGCAAGCAAACCGACGGCCTCGCTGGAGCCAACGTCGACCCCCCATGCAACGCACCAGCGCTCTGGGCACAAAGTGCTCAACAGCACTGGCCTCACACGGATTTTTTCCGCACCACCTGCTGCTGTAAGCGAAGCCCGAGAGCTCAGCAGAAATCTCATCGGAAGTACAGAGGCTCCGGAGACAAATGCCTGCCAGCAATCACGATATGAGGGTTCAACTGATGCTTTCTGAGTTGTACTCACTGCAAAACAGGACAAAACATGCTAACATTTTCTAAAATTCCGATACATCCGCATACGCTATGAAAGCTTGTAAGATTCGTACGCCTGAAAGCATTGATCCTACACCTCTGCGGTCTTAGATGCAATCCATGCAGCAGGAATGGCCTGAGCTCCGCCTTCCAGGCCTAGCCACCAAACAATACTCACAGGTTCAAGACTTCTTTTGCATACCATTTTCTTTTTAAGTTTGATGCACAAATCTGGACTTCTCAAGGAGCAATCCAGCATAAAGGATGAAACATCCAGGTTCGTACGGTACAGACCCCAAATCGTGAGCCCTGATGTCGCAGGCCCGCGCCTTGAATGGATGCACAGCCTCAATTGCAAGGACTGCTGAGGGGCAAAGGAAGCCATGATCGTCAGTCACTGCTTCAGGGTCCGATTCCCAAGTAGTTTGCAACGAGGCCACACCGGTGGTAGCTCCAAGGACTCCAAGGGTTAATGCACCACATGGCTCTCAGCAGCAGTGAACTGGATAAACAAGACATTTCAGCCGAGAAGCACCCAACGAACTCAGTAGCAGGTTTCGTGTCGTCCACGTGGCAAGCAAAGCCTTGGGCAGCTTGCTAGGGCAAAGGTACTGAAGCTCACTAAGGAGAAGTGTCACTTCAAGTATCTGAGATTCAAGTGGCCCAAGTATGGGAGACTGAAGGTAATGAGTACGCACACGAAGTCGTTTGTGACGACCTGTCTTACCTCTAGGGATTAGATTTTAAGATGTTACTGATCTTAGATAGGTGTTGTCAGTCTGGTAGAATGTCCGTTCTGTCGTTTTGAGGCATGTGTGGTTTCATGGTTCGTACTTCTTAGCGGTTTTATCGTCCAGTGTTTTTTAGGGTTTAGGTGTTTTGGGCGTTGCACGTCTTTTGCATTTGAGGCCGTTGGGCTTTAAGGTCTTTAGGGGCTTAGGGGGGTTAGGTGCCTAGGGTTTAGGTGTGTTGGAGTTTTGGACGGGTTTGACGGGTTTAGGGTTTTGTGCGATTTGGAGCCCAGGGCTCTTTGAGTCTATGGTGTAGGGGTTTGGGGAATTTTGGGCTAGGTCCTGTGCTTCAAGGGCTTTCAGGGTTCAGGGCGCTAAGGAAATAGGAGTTGCAGGGTTTATGGTTTAGGTGTTTTGGGCGTCTTTGGTGTTTTTGAGCTTAGGACTCTTTAGACCTTACAGGTTTGACGGGTTATGGGCTAGGGGGTTTAAGGGTTTAGGTTATGTGATGAAGGTTTTAAGGTTCAGAGAGTTATTTGAAAGTTAGGGTTGGCCTGACTTCGGTTTTTTGGGCTAGGGTCTTTCAAGGTTTCAAGGTATTTCAGGTTCAGGGCTTAGCGTTTGGGCCTAAGGGCAATTTCTAATCTAAGGGTTTAGGGATTTACATGTTTTTGCTGCTTCAGGGTTATTTGGGTGTTTGTGGTTTGAAGTTTAACGGTATAGAGCTGGCTTCAAGATTTCCAGGGTTAAGCAGGGTTAAGGGTGTCAGGGTTTAGGGAAATGCCGGGCAGTGTCAGGCGAGAGCATGATTTCACCAAAACAATGTCACAAGTGATTTGACCCCCCAAAGCTGCAGGGCAAAACCATCACCAGAGAACAAGCATCAAACAGCTCACAATGGATGAGAAAGAAGTGATAGGAGCTCCCATATCCAAGGTATGCATGTCTTACATCCTCAATAAATGAGATCGTTTGACACAGGCAAGGGCAAGCTATGCGAAAAGCTGTCAAAGTCCTGGGCTCTAATGCATGTAGCGTGGAAGTTTAAGGAATCTTCGCACCTCTCTCATGACAACTTGCTGATCTTACATCAGCGGGCTGTTGCATCATGGTCTGCGGATAATACGAAGAAGTTCCAATAGATGTGGTGCCGCAGTCGCGTTTGAAAGCCGAAAGTGCTGCCAGGCTGCCCATTGGATTGCGCCAGTCACACATGCCCTTCACTGTTGGCGGCTTCTTCTTCGTGCCTGTGAGTGCTTCAAGAATCACAGGCTGACAGATTGTGGAAGGAGGCATCGGAGTGTGACAGGATGCTTTTTGTACGGCCCCAAACATGGAAGATCTGAGCCGAGAGCTGGTGCTGCCGGGATGTGTTAAGACCTCCCACTGCCTGACGCTGAAGTGCGTTGCTCATGTTGCTCATGCTTTGAGTAAGCTTCGTGAGCTGGTACAAGCCGTGTCAGTCTCAGTTGCTTTGCGGCTGCCACATGCTGCCACTGCTGCTGTTGAGGTTGGGACAACATAAAAGGGTGGACCGGCTTGAAGAGCTCCACTGGTGGCTCCTGCATAAAAGACGACCTACACGGCTTATCAACTTTCTTGCCTTGATGAAGGCCTTTCAAACTGTGGTCACCAACTTGGTCACCAAAACAGGATGAACAGACCCTCCCGGCCGTGCTCCAGAGCGACATTTGCTGAAGCATACGGTGCTTCGGCACGAGCAAGTCATGTAAGTCATGTCATGATGCATGGGGATGCGCACACTTTGACACGAGTCTATGGGCTGAATTTACACAATCGTATGAATGGGGCGGGCTGCAAGCTCAACTCTTGTTTCATTTCAGAGGTTGCAGGCAGTTCATATTTGCAGCCTATGCCACAGAGGCGCCATCAAGCACGATCAAAATTAAAATGTACATTTCGCAAATCAGTTCCACATGCTGCAAGGTTTCTTCTCCACAGCCGTGCGGGTCTTGCCGTCTTGAGGCCAGCACAATGATCCTATTCCAGTGTTGAAAGATCAAGGCTCCGGTGTTTCCAGCTCAGTGTCAGGCACGTGAAGTATGTCACCCTTTCCGCAAGCGCAACACTCGCCATTGCATGTGGCTCAAGAATCACGCGTGGGTGTGCCAAGTTGTCTGGTTCTTGGGAGCATATTCCAGGATTTGGTGGATTCAGGATTCTCCGGAGTTTCAGACGGTTGAGGTTTGTTTGTCTCAGGTGGATGCTGCTGGAATGGGCGTTCTGAGACGCCACTGTGTTGGCTTACCATGTACCACACTACATTCAGGAGTCGTCAATTAACCAAGGTGTCAGGCACTACCAGCACTCATGACAATCAACACATTGAATGCCTCAAGGCCCGGCCGCTCCACGAAGAATCTGTATCGGCCTGTGCCAAAGAAGAGTCAGGGCCAAAGCTCCGCTGCTATTGCCACATGCAGTACTTCTCGAAGCAATCACACGGCCTGATCCAAACATGTGCAACCTGTGGATTGACGATGGCACGTCCCACCTAACCATTAGCAAGGGCAGGTTTGGAGCCACGAGGTGCAAAGGATGCCCAAGGCCAAAGCAGGAGCACGTGCTCATGGTCTAAGGCATCCTTCTCAGCACTGTGCCTGAATGGCATGTGGTACAAGCAGGCGGGCCAGGAACAGCTCTGAAGTTTTTGCTCAACTGAATGGCGATGCTCATGAGGATACGTCCACTGGCACAGGTCTCATGCTCAGCACAGACTGAAGGAGCTTGTCTTGAAGACCCTCAAACTTACTACATCCACCGATTGTCTGAACCGAGGACCGGGCTCGAACGCCACAAGCGCCAGTTTTGCCTGGCTTCAACTTTTTCCCAGTGGCTGTGGACATCCCTGTGAGGTCACCTTCTCGTCGACCACCACGGCCTCTGGCTCTTCCCCACACCTCGAATTGGACGGGCTGCTTCACTAGCACAAGCTGTGACAAGCTGCCAAAGCTGCTAAGCCCACTGCATCGCCTCACACAGCTGGTTGATGCCTTCCTGCCGCGGCATTACCGTTCCATGCGCCTAGCCAGGAGAGTAGCAGGACTCACCTCGCCGTGGCCGGCAGGGATAAAAATTCCAACCTTGGCATAACAAGCTAAGCACATCTCAGCTCCTCAAACTTGGCGCTGGGCTCAGTCCACTTAGCAACTGGCTGTGTTGTGCGGATCGCATTGGTGCTTGTACATCAAGTCCAGCAGCTGGCAGCGAGTTGCAGCGAGAAGTCTCGCGGATTCAGCAGACATGCGACATCTCAGCACTCGAATCAGAGTCTGCTGGCAGAATCATCTCTTCGCGCAAGCCTAGCTGTGGCATGGAGCCGGCTTTTGTCCTTCAGATTACGGACGCAATTGGCACCTCACTGCTGGCGGGGAACGCCTTGACTGGGAGTGCTCTGGCTGAGCTTTCGTCCCTCTGGATGATGGCGACTAGGGTAGCTGATTCCTGCTTAGGATTGCTCTGCACCAATACCGACTACATACACTACTGAAAGAGGTCAGAGCATTCCAATACCTTTCGAGTCTTCTCCGCCTGCACCGCTTGCACGTTTACAAATTCCTGACTGCTCACTGCTTCCAATGAGAAAGCAGATTGTTGCTTTGGTGGACGCTTTATGCGTCTCACCTGCAACGGACACGAAGCTCTCCCCCAGCAGAGCGAGTACCACTCTGACTGCAACGGTGCAACCGCACATCAAAGCCGCCAATGGCAAACGCGTCTCGGGCACTGGCAGAAGAGCTACCTGTCCTTCACGCAGCAATATAAGAGGTGAGACACGGTGCGGAAAAGGCAAGAGCTCTTAACCAGACAGGTAGCAGGGATGCTCAGGACTGGCCAAAAACCTTCCCTGCCATATCCCCTATGTATCATGGTCCCAGGTCAGAGAAACTTGAAAGCGAGAGGTTTTATAAGCCTCTACTTTCCATGGAATGTCTGACCGGGTGACAGTGGAAAAAGCTTGAGATCATTGAGTCTCGAGATCCTACACTGGACGGGGATCGCGGAGCTCCAACTCCTTGAGTCTGCTTAAAGAACTTTGAGCACAGACCCTGTTGTTTGCCTTTGGCGATGCAGTAAGATAGTTATCCTGCAGCAACGGCAACGGAGTGCTCGTTTTTTTTAGAATGGACGATGAGGCAGAGAGTCGTAGCCATGGTTTCGGCATGATTTCATGGCGAGCTTGGTGTCGAAAAGCCCTTAGGTTTGCCCTCACGAAAATCCACATCAAGTTTACAGGCATAGATGCTCCGGTATTTGGATGTGCTCGAAGATGAACCTTATCATGGTTTGGGCAGGGATTTCTGGTGTTCGGAGGCACTTGAACGGTATTATGATTTGGGCGTGGATGCTCTGGTAACCGGATGCGCTCGAACATGAGCGTTCTTATCTTTTGGGCATGGATGCTGCGGTGCTCGGATGCGCTCGAACAGGAACGTTATGATGCTTTGTGCATGCTCGGGCATGGATGCTTTGGTAATCTTAGTGCTTTCTGACGTAGTCCGAGCACTCATTGATTCTCGATGTGGGGGGTTCTGTGGAGAAGCAATTTCTGCCACGCCAGAACTGACTGCAACAAAGCCAAACCCACCAAGCATGCTTTGGCTAGCAGTGATAAGAAATCTAAGTTGAACCTGTCAACCCCAACCTACCTAGTTTCTACAATTAAATTAGAGCCCTAACCGCCCAACCTAATTCTTAAAATATCTTGAAATCCAAACCCTCTGCACTCGAACATGAAGGCCATGTTTGGGCATGGATGCAAGAAGCACAGCGCCTCGAAGCACAGGCTCCCGCAAGGAAATCTGATGGCAACCCTTGAAGGTTGGGGGTATTTGTACAGACTTGCAGAAACCAGCTTCCACAAACAACGCTGACCAACAATTTGCCAAGCGCTAGATTCATTAGATTGACTTTACCTATTTCCAGCATCTCACTTGACTGCTGGAGGAGTGAGTTGCAGCTCTGCCAGCGGTAGATGCAGGACATCCTGTAGCCTTCCAAGCATGATATGGAAGCATCCTTTCACTTGCATGGGCAACAAACCATAAAGAACCAAATCGTGCCTCAGCCGCCAGATGGAAGCAGCGGCGGCATCTTCGTTGCCTCCCAGGCCTGCACAACAGACACGAGCTGGAAATGCAAATTGCAGAAGCACAGAACTCATGGGTAGCAGAAGCATGCAGACACTCAGAGAAGGAATAAGTGCGCAGGATGCCATTTAGGGTAACGTGTGTTGAGGCATGCAAGATTTGATCTGGTTTAGACAGGGTATCTCAGCTCTTGGCCATTCCAGGTACCAGTCCATTTGCAGGGACCAGTCCTGCAAGTGAGAATCAGCTGTCAGAGCTGCCAACGGAGCAGCATGCCGAGAATGGTATGCTGCTTTGCTTTCTATTGCCTCTTGCGCCAGCTCGCAATAGCTCGCATGAGTACACAGCAGCTCAGATCCACTTGCTCTCAGTGTGCTGCAGAAGTTATGCATGTGTCCAACATCTCTTCAGTCATCCAGCGAACTTTACTATATAGGTCTGTTTCCGCAACCAGCCTTGCGTATGCAGTCGTGTAGCTGGCGGTGAGGATGGTGCATCCTGCCGCTGAAATGTTAACTTGCTTCAGGACGACAATGCTAGCGCTATGAGTACCCCTGCCGACAGTTGTCGCGTAAGGCGTAAGCAAACCACAGGAGGCCTGCGGCTTTCAAGGCATTGCTTAGATGGGGGCAGGCGAGACTGCATTGCTGTCCGGGCCAGAGGATGTCCCCGTCCGCGATGCTGGGGATGCCGGGGCGGAGTCGTGGCTCGAGTCCGCCTCACCATCGCGCCTACTTCGGGCCTACTTGGTGTGAGGGATGTTCTATAAATCCTTCGCAAAACAAGTATTGCAAGCTCTTAAAGAGTCATGCGCGTTGAGTCAGCGCGTATCGCTCAATGCCGTCTGTCACACTGGGTAGCAAACAGGCATGAAGCAGTTGTCTTCAAGCCTTCCTTACTGCCACGAGGATACTGTCGTCATTAATGAATGAGTTGATTAATCACTCCTTGAGGCCGTTGACGAAGGCAAACCATCAATTTGCAAGCACCCTGATGTGGAACGTAAGCAACGCAACACATTATCCTTTCGAGCTTCCAGCTGTGGTTCACTGATGCATATGGCATGGCTTTCTTGCAATGCCAAGGAAACATGGTAGAACAGGTTGAACCCATGACTCGCATGTTGACAGAAGCTTCGCGGAAAAGAACAATGCACCGCTTCGAAGTGGTTGGGACCGCTCCATCCCAAGGCGGACATTCGAAGCCAGTAACGAGCAGTAACGAGGATGGTGAGTTCTGCTTGCCACAAGCATGTGACCGTGGTCTGTTGGAAGCTCTGCAATGAATGAAACGACCATACCTAGCGAACGAATCCGGCGCCCTTCAGCATGCTGAGGCAAAGAAATTGGGGTCAGGCAAATAGACACTGACTGCCAGAACCCGAAGCTTAAAAAACGATCCTGCTGCGCACCTGCAGGCAGGATCGCACACGCAAACAGCATGTGCTCGCGGCTTGCTTCGCTTTCACTCATTCTTTCATCTCATTATGCGAGCGAAGCCAACCCACGAAATCAATTGAGTGAAATGAACAAATCCTTTCAGGCAAGACCCCATATTACGAGTAGGGAGTGGTTTTCACCCCCTAACCCCCTCCCAGCACCAACCCTCCGGAAGTTTGACGCCCATAGCTTGTACTTCATGTTGTTTTGTGAAAGGTATTTTATGAACGGTTTTTTGTCATTTTGCGAGTTTGGCCTGGGGGTATGACTTGACTGCTGGTCCGCTCGCAGGGTCCCCAAATCCCCAAAATCTGGACCATGGTGATCCGGCATCTTTCGGATCACAAGATTCAATTCGCTTCGTGTCCCTTTATGACCTTCTGTCTCTTCGCACCCTTTTTTGTTTGATTTCATTTCTCCCTCACACGCAGAAATCAAATTCAAGCGCGTCCCGAAACAAAACTCATAAGGACGACTTATGACATCTCCCTCGATTACAAGTTGTGTTTTAACCTTTCGGACTGTCTGTACGTGGGCCCAGAGTTTAGGAACGAAGTGAATTCATACATTTCTTACATTTATTCGCTTTGTTCACAAAACAAACGAAACGTGAGAGAGAACGCTGCCAGGCAGGGGCCCAACAGCGCTCAGAGCCTCTAGGGAATGTCGCGAATTAACTTTACCTCCAGCCAGTGGTTCCCTACATTCTAAGATTTCTAAGAAGTACTCCAGGCTAGGAAATTTTAGTCATGCTGCCTGAAACATATGTGCACAGCAGAGGCTTGCCTTCCAGGGTAGCAGAGTCGTGAAGTTCTCGGACTGGGATGCATTGGCCTTGAGTGGCTTGTGCAAAAGCTCCGCCGAGAAGGATGGCAGAGCCTGCGAAGCCTGCCAAGGAAATTGTAATTTCCGCTGTGCAGCAGCTGCTGGCGCAGCTAGACCTTAGACGGGTCTGCGCCCTACTTTGCCTCCTCGTCTGGAGGCCCAGTGCACGCCTGGCATGCGAGAAAACACATAAACGCTACGAATCCGTGCAGAAGAGAAAGATCTTGCTGCGCGCCACTGCATGTTCGTATGCCTCGCTGTCTGCATCGCGGGAAGGTGCCGAGTACTCCCCAGAGCATCACGAGGTGAGCAATGTGAGCAGATGCGTCAGAGAACAACTTAAGCTTTGCAACACCATGGCAACTGTTTGCTTCAGGGCTCCTCATCTGCCGTCACTGGCTGCTGCCACTTGGCCTGCCTCAGAAATCTTCAGCATTTTTTTAGTGGAAACCAAGCCCTCATCAGATCCACGGAGCTTTGCGGAACGGTGAAGGAGAAGCAACTAGGTCCACTAGGTTCAGTAAGCTCCGAACAGATCCTGAGCCTCTGCTTCAAGACACATCAGGCGCGCCTTGAAACATCTTTCGCAACATTGTTTGCAAATCCAAGTTCCTCTTAAAGAAGTACTGACACTTGCCTTGCCTTCGGACCGGCTCACAGCTTGCAGGATGTAACGTGTTGCAACTTGGAATTGATGCGAGGCATGACTGCTCTTCCATCACCGCCGCCCAAGGTTGCCAATGTCCCCAAGATGCAGCAATTCAATCACTCCATTGAAGCCACAGAGCAAGAGCAACAACACTGCTGCCATCTGAACACCGTGTCTGAGCACTCCCATGTTTGCCAAAGGGGAACAAGACTACAGCATCTTTTGCGTGAAGGTTGATGAATATTGAAGAAACTTCATGAGATCACAGCTCAACAGGTACAAGATGACAGCTCCTTGCAGGAGATTTGGCAAGATAGCAGATTTGCCTTCTAGACTTGGCACAAAATCTGAGCACTGAACCTGGCGCAGACGCTCCAGCTGCCTGGCACCCTCCATGGCCGCCTCGAGGGCTTGATCCACCCGCCAAGCTGCATTAGCAGCAAGACACACTTCTGGACAAAACACACTTTATTTCCTTCACAGCACCCAGAGGCTGCCAGCCTCCAGCTCCTGGCGCAGTTCCGCACTCCTAGCGAAAGGCGGACAAAACTGCTCAAGATTTATCCCAGCTACACAGCACACACATGACACATGTCTCGTGCCGACAACCCTGCCTGCTCGCCCATTGCGCGGCAGACTCGAAGCTCTCCTGACCAACTCAAAGCGATTTGTGACGAGTGCGCTACGTGAGCCCACTAAGGCCGTGCCATGTCGCCAAGCTGCTCTGCCACATGGAACTGACTGAGTACCACAGTACCACAAGAACTCCCTCTCATATCGCCTGGTGGGCTGCTTCTTCTCGCATCGTTGCCTATGGAAAAGGCAGATTTCTGAAAGGACATGCCTCCAGCTGTGCAAAATAAGCATAGACTGAGCGGTGAAGGCATAAATTGCAAAATGATTCGGCATTTCAAGATGCCAGCCTCCTGGACATCACCAGGTGCTCCGAGGCTGCATGTAGAAGCTACCGTGGTGGCCTCAAAACCGCAAAGCACGACACGATGCCAGCAGGAAATGACAATTTCTGCAAGGCTGCAGACCTGTCGTCTGTCCTTTTCCAGCTGCTCTCGAAGAGCAACCTTGGCAAAGCAAATGATTTACAAGCTCAACATCTCCCAGTTTGGTTACGTGGGTCCAGCATATCCATCATTCGGTAAATTTCATTGTTTTTTCTGCAGCTGCACCCGTGCTGCATGTATGCTTGCCATGATGCGGGCGCTTGCGAACTTAACAGCTTCGACTTTGACAGGAAGTGCATATGCTTAGCTGTCAAGTGCAAGGTGGTCCAGCACTTATACTGTCGCCGGATAGCATGATTTTCAGATTAAACGCGCGGCCAGCTTCACCAGGCTCGGCAAAAACAAGGAATTTCCGACGTGATGCAGATGGGCAAATCAGTCAGCACGAACGATTTGGGGGCTAATGACAATGTCCACACGGACATATTTTCAAGATAACCTGCATTGTTGTACTGACTGCGTTTTAAAAGAACAACTGCCGGACATGGACAATGATCGCAACTACAATAACTCCCTACATGATCCTACATGTGAGACAAGTGTAGGACTTGCAAGCTGGAGGGGGAGGTCTCAGTGCTTGGGCAACAGGAATTTGGAGAATGGCTTGGTTTCACAGCGATCCACTCCAATTCCACTCATCAGTCGGCCTTGTGCTTTGGTTTGCGGCAAAGGCAAAAGCCTTGACAACCTTGGCTCTTGGATGGCCGGCCTTTTCCGCTTCGAATCCCGCTTGTAGTGCCAGCTTCTCCGCTTCAAGGCGCGAGACATCCTGCCAAACAGGCAACTATGAGAGCAGCTGGCTTTGTCCAAAACTCTCTCAATGCGAGGAACGTGCGTGTGACCCATTGTTCCTGGGGGCAAAAAGGATGACTGGATACACAAATGCAAACCGTCACAAATTGGTACTTCTGCGTTGTGACAGTCTGGGCCGTGTCAAGGTCAAGATGCAACAAGCCTCCAGCCACTTGGCACGCATCGCGGACTGCTCCTCGTGCAGCGCTGCAAGCGCAGCAGCCTGTATCGGTTGATATGTGGCTGCATAGCCGATATTTCACCCGCACTGCAGCACTGGGCTATGCAATGCGCACAGGTCGTACGCCATCTGCCCATTGATTGCCTTCTCTCGGCCCATCTCTGTCAGTGCCATGCGCAGCTCCGCAGCCTAGGCAAAGCCACAGCCCCAGCGTTTTGCAACCTCCCATCATCTCCCATCATCCCATGCCAACCTGTCGCGAGACATCCTCCACCTGGCGCTGTCGCTCCTCAGATCTAGAGCGCAATGGCTGACGGCGTTGCGTTGCGTAAAACTTGGCCATGAGTTACCAAATGGCTCACCGGATCTTGCGAGCATACTGAGATTCCTACCGAGAGCTGAGCGTGCCTTAGATGCGCGCAAGATGGAACAGAACGAGCCTGAAGAGCTTTGATATGGAATCGAGCTGCAGGTTTGCTTCGCTCTCCCCTCTGCGCCGTGCCTGTTACAGCACAATGGAAGCATTACAGCTGGCACTTGCAGAAAGCTCCAGCGGACTCCAGCGGCCTCTTCTTGCAGATCTTGCCGCAGCCGATCTCTGCCAGCGATCATCTGAGGCAGCACTCGACATTGAGAAACCCTCTCATGATCCATGTCACCACTCAATACCCTTCCTGGGCCAGGTTGGAAGCCTTCATAAAGACAAGCTGTTATGTTTTGTAAACGGGTTTCATATATGCCTGTATGTACATACATGTGGGAAAGCAGGATACCATGCTCTCAGACCTGGGTTAGCTTTGGTTTTCTGCCTCTGTGAGTTGTCGCTGCAGCGACTGCCGCTCAGAGTTCAGCCTTGCCACCTGTCCAGGGTGCAATTAAGCCAATGAAGCCTGCAGACAAGGACTACTGACTTGAAGGCTCTACCAGGCCGTGTATCCTTCGACCTCATTCAGCATTTCCTCTCAGAAAAGGCTGATGCAACGGCTGTAAAGCAAAGTAACATGTTCAGGTGCGCGAACAGTTGAATACTTGTCTTCCTGCTTTCAAGTTATGGGGGCCTGATGTGGGAGAGGGCTTCGTGGGCTTTGCCTTGCTCGATGCAGCGTCGAGAGAATTGCTAGCTGCCGAGGGTTTCCACCGGAGAATCTAGGAAAGTCGTTTGGTGTGCCAGCATTTTGGGGGCCTTGGATAGCTGCACAATTGAATGGGTTGCTGTTGCTGTATCCTCCAACCCTTTCAAAACGTATCCTGGCTGAACACCGCACGTGGAGTCAGTGCTCTCAGTGTGAAGAATGCGTGCGGGAGTAGTGACAATCCCATGCAAGCACGGAAAGAAATGTGCAGAAGAGGATTCTTGAGCTTGAGAGCCCTCCCCACTATCACCTCAACCCCGCAGAGCTTTTTCTTCTTCTGTAGGCTAGGCGACACCCTTGCGCCCTTGCGGCGGGCAAGCCCACTGCCCGCGCGCTTCTGTCTGACAGGTCGGGACCAAGGGGGACTGGATTGAGAGCCAAATCTCTCCTTCTTTGGTTCTTTGGTGTTTGGGTCTGAGGGAGTTGCCTCACGTGCCTGATGAGCACGCGCATTTCGTCAGGTCCCGCAGCCAAGTCCCTCTCTCTCTCTCTCTCTCTTCGCTGCTTTCCGGGCCTGAGATGCTGCCTCATCCTGACAAAATGCAATCGGCATGAACAGCTGGACAACGGATGTGCATGGCTGCTTGCCACTCCTGGCCCTCCACTGCAGCCGCAAGCGCAGCCCGCAAGCGCTCCCTGTCAAATTTCCAGTCTAGCACTTAAACATATCCAAACCATTCCGAAAACTTGACAAACTGCGTGGCCAGGATCTATGTTGATGTTTCAGTGCCAAATGCAGGATTGCAGCACAAGCCAGACGTCCTCGACACAAGAGCTCAGGCCGTAGCTGAAGCTCGGCTTTCTGCTCTTCCAGCTGCGTGGCCTATGCAAGGCAGCGAAGCGTCCGTCGTGACAGCTTGGACACAACGGGTGGATCCGAGCCCAGCACTTCGGATAGGCGCGAGTTCTGCTGCGCGTGTAGATCGCACACCGCCTCACCAGGTGACCACAGGTGACCACAGGTGCCTACAGGTGACCACTCTTGTGGGAGGAGATCAAAATCTGCGCGGCTCCGCCTCTCCAAGCTTCTCCTCGAGATTCTCCACGCGTCCCTGACCAAGAAACCAGAGGCAGAAGTGGAAAGGATGGACATCTCAACACAGTGCTCCGCTGGGCCTGCAGCATGGAACCTCAAGCATTCCAACAAACCAAAAACATTGTCAGGCAACGGCTCTGCAGAAGATGCCTTCGCACCCTTTTGTTACATTCAGGACGTAGCTGCAACAATTGCCGTCGAACTTGATTCGACGACTTTGTTGACTAAGACGCATGTTCGTGATGGCAAGGGTATCAAGAATTTGAATCGTGCAACCATCAGGGACTTCTGAAAGCACACCCTACTACTGCAGCTGCGACTGCACGCAGCTACTGTCTCCGCCGCAACGCGGATCGCCCCATGTCACGACTTGCCCATCAAGAAGGACTGCAGCAAATGCTTTCCTGGGCAGGATGTGGGACGTGTCTCGCTTGTACCATGGGAAACCTCCTAATCATCTGAAACCATGCCGCCTAGATTCTGCGACGCATGTATCCGCTGAACATCACGCAGCTCTTCCTGCACAGCGCTGCTGTCGCCTCCATAGGCAAAATCCCCCCAGCTGACGACGCAGCCCCTGGCTGTCACTGCAGCAAAGGCTGCCTGAGAGCCCCTTATTTGCTGAACTTCCTGAAGCTGACTTTGGACAAACGTGCTGTCACCGCCGCTGCAAGGGTCCCCCCACGTCACGACAGAGCCATCGTCACAAATCGCTGCGAATGCCCTGTGCGTTGATTCGATTTGTTGGACGTCCTGCAGCTGCTCCTGCACAGCAGCGCAATCGCCACCCCCTTCTGGCTCGCCCCAGGTCACTACACGCCCATCTGCACGGATGGCAGCGAAGGCATGTGCTGAAGAAAATAACGCCCTTACATTCGTCAGTTTGGGCTGAACTTGGCTGCTGTCACCACCGCAACTGTCACCACCCTAGGTTACAACGTGACCATCTGTGCGAAGCGCTGCGAACGCAAACGACGTTGAGCGTATTTCCTGAACGTGGTAAAGTTGTTCACTCACAGAACTGCAGTCACCACCACACACAGAGTCGCCCCAAGTCACCACCTTTCCATCATCAGCACGAATTGCTGCAAATGCCGTTGCTGAACCTGTGACGTGCCTGATGTTCTTGAGCTGAGTTTGAACGGCGTGACTGTCGCCTCCGTACTCTCGAAGGCCCCAACACACAATACTTCCATCAGCTCGAACAGCAGCAAATGCATAGGAGGTTGACTGAATCTGCCTCACGTCCTGTAGGCGTTCTTGCACAGCACTGCAGTCTCCTCCGTTGAAGACAATTCCCCATGAGATTACTCGCACATCTCTGCGGAGTGCAGCGAATGCATAGGCCGAGGCCTGGACGTAGGAGACTTTGCCACCGAGCTTTTTATTAGGTGCATTTGTTCACAACATCTTGAAGCCCTCTTCTTAAGGGAGGTCACAGTAACGGCTGTGCCTGAAAGGCGCGTTGAAGAGGCTTTCCTAGGTAGCCTACTTGTGCAGGAGAGCCATCTACAAGCGCAACAAGCGTACAGAACGCCTGGATGTGGCTCACATCTCTGAGCTGTTTCTGCACGGAAGCACTGTCTCCGCACACAGGATCGCCCCAGGTGACTACGGAGCCATCTGCACGGATCAGCGCAAAGGCGCTGGAATCCCTGCTGGATACCTGGGAACACTAAGTGAGATTGCTAGCGGAGGAATGGGTGGCTCGACGCCATTGGTCTGACTCTCTGCTGGGTGGCAGACATGCTAAGTTGATGGATGACCTTTGACCAGAACCACTATGGATTACCCAGCAATGTCACCCGAGGTCATCCAAAAAGCTTGCCCGGTACTCTGTTGCAAGTTTGCCTTGGGTTATAAGAGTTCTCATGATTGTGACATCTCGGGTGGGTTGTCACGGGTCACGCGCGACTCCTGCCTAACAGTTGTACTGATACATCATTCGACTAATGCAGGTCTGCCACGATGACGGATCGCTGCACTGTTGCGCTGATAGTGTCACCGTCGGCCACGCCAGTTTGTTTCAGCGTGCAGGTGTCATCCAGCAAAGTACCAACGAGTACTCCAGGTCGCGATTTGACCGGCAAAACAACTCCATGTGCCACTCATCAAGCACCATGCTTCCGGCATTTTTCTCGGCGTTTCGAACAAGCAGCAACAACGCCCGGAGAGAGAGGTTGAACTCAAACCATGTAACAGACCGAGCCCAACATGGAATGGACAAACCATGCCAATCTGACAAGCGGACCTGCTGGCGTGATCAGTGCTGTGATGCTCGTTCGCAGCTCCTGCCAGGCACATAGACATGCGTGAGCAACTCTGGAGTATCCAGTGATCACTCTTGCTAGACCACTTTGTCCTTCTGAGCCAGTTGCTTCAATTCATGGATTGTGCAGTCCTTGGCACTGCACACCAAAGGCAATGAAATGTCCTCTGTGGCCATGTTGTTGTGGCTGGGAAAACCCTTTGTGTGTTCCGGCCAAGTCTCGTGTTCGGCTGCTATGCGAGCCGTTCGGCCGCTCAACAAAGCAACGCCCAAGACTATGGACATTGTCTAAGCTAGTGGAAAAAACGTAGGTCACAGATCAACATCAACCAAAAAGCTGCTTTCGATCATTTGAAGACTTGAGTTTGCAAGACGATCCGACAGAGCCATCAAAGGTAACCCATCTTGCGGACAGATCGGGCACTCAGTACAACATTGCCAGCGGCCAACTCGTGCTTTCTTTGAGCCTCCGAGTAAATGGCTGCGATTCGAATCACTTTGAAGCACAGACAGATCATGCAAAATCATTACTTGCCAGGGGAGTCTGTCTGTAACAGACATTGCCACCACTCCAGGTGAGAGGCGCTCAGCTTGCAGAAGCTCACGTTCTCGAAGCAGTTCCTGTTGAAAGTTCCCAACACTGCAGACAAACAGTCCGAAACAGCTACAGTGGGCTCATGCTCAGGTATCCATGGCTTGTTACAGAGGAGCGCATGAGCTTCCGAAGCCCTGAGAAGCTGAGGTAAATTTCAAGTGTGGGCTTTGCACATGTGCTACGCAAAAAACATTCTTCCCAAGAGGAACTCAACGAACAAAACCTTTGCATTCGCTAGATGGGAGTCCTCCTGAATCCTCTGCATCTCCTCCAACTTCTTGGCAACAAAGGCCTGGTGGTGAAGGCGTTGGCATATCATGCTGCGCTGCCTGTCTGGTGCTGTGCGGGCAGCTGCATCCATGAAGAGGTCCAGGTTGCCTCCACGACAGCGGAGGGCTCGTGCGCCACTTCAAGATTTATCTGCGCGCGGTTCCTGGCAAACTGATTCGTTCAACCGCGGCAAGCTCTCGCAAGGGGAGCGCCACAACAGGACTTCGCGTAGAGACATGCAACACAATTCAACATGATGTCCAGTCTGTCAAGCGATAATTACCAGCGAGCTTGCTATGCGTGTCGTCACGTCGGCTTGCCCCTGACTGCTGCACTGTCTAATTAGCAATGAGCTGCACGTCGTCTGCCCTGGACGCCTGGAATGGGCGACTACCATAGCTTCAACACCTTTGAGACTTTGAGATAAGATGTGCAGAACAAATCCTGATGCATTATGTTCCCCTGTCAGTCCTGACCAGCTTGGCGCGCTTGCCAAACTCCAGAGAACAACGAGTCTCCTGATGCAGCGGGGCAAGTGGACCAACGGCTTCTTCTGTCACCTTCAGACACAACGGAGCTGTCCTCACGATCGGATGCCTCAGCTTCTTCGCTCGTCTGAAACTTTAGCGCGGACATCTTGGATTTGTCGGATTTGTGTTGACGAGCATGGGGCACTGCTCAGCTTCATGTCATGCAGCAACGGCAGGACCGAGAGTGCGTAAATCACAGCAGCAGTGGGGGCACGATTCTGCCCAGATGCATGCACAGAACACGTGATGATGAGGCACGTCTTCGAGCTGCCGCCGAAACCTGAGCATGCTTGACATGAGGTGACCATGCAAGTGGAACCAGCAAATTCTATGCTGCCCGCAGTTGCAGATCCTACACCCTGTGCTCGCTATCATGCAACTCGATCTGATCGGAAAGTCGTTCTGAGTAGGCGACTCTCAGCTAAGAGGCGCGTGAGCATGGAGTCACGGTACGGCACGAGCCTGAGCAGTCGCACTGTGACAGGGGCCGGGGCAAAGAAGCAAGTGCACACTGGAAAGCTTCCTATGCCTGTGATTGTTGCAACACTGAGATTGATTGCGCTGCTTTTGTGGTGTTGGGATTCTTCTCAGCTTCTTTACATCTACTGGGCTGATGTATAAATGCAACTGTAATCCAGTGGATCCATGGCACAAACAAAACTAGCTAGCACACTCTCTTTCACTCCTGGGCAATGCCTTTGAGTAGCACCTTCGTAAAAGCTCTCTGATAAAGCATCCCCTGGGTGCGTTGGTGCAATTCTCGATCCAGCTTGAGCCCCTTGAACTGTGAGTGGCCTGCTGGAACCATCAAGCATATCAAACAAACAAGTCTCTGCTCAACCAACAGACATCAAAGACCATGCTGACGAAGCGACTGCATGGAGCCACCATTCTGGCTTGTCAAGCGCTGGATGACCAAAGCCAGTTGCGAAAGCGACCTAACTTGACGCTCAAACGGGCCATAAGAGGCAGGGGCATCTTCATGGCTGACTTCTTAGCCAGCCGAGCCCTTGACTTGTTGATCTCCCCTGCTTCCCTTCGCTGATCCCGAGGGGTTCGAAGCCTGGGCTGAAGGGCACATATCACGTAAAGTATACACCTGCCTGCAGCTAAGATGCAAGATGATGCCAGTGTTGCAGTGCCGCAATGATGTGAACATGTGTTTACATGTGTGAATGTGTCTCGGAGGCTACATCTCATGTTTTCCTTTGTCTGGATGTGTTCCAGACCTTCTTCGGAGGCTATGTACATTGTACAGGCTAGCTATGAGAATAGCACGGCAGTAAACATCTGCGCGTTTAAGCGGAAACTCAAAGCGAGTTTCACCTAAATACAATAACGGCATGCTTTGGCACGTGCAATGGAGGAGTTTCCACCTGCTGCAGCAGCAACTCCTCCAATAGTCTTAACAACATCACCGCTTAGCGGTGTAGGAACCTCATCGCATGTCCTTGGCAAAACACCGGTCAACTGCCAAACAAACCCCAGCTGCCTATCTGCATGCACTGGACACATCAAATGGCCAAAAGGCGACTAGTTGTCAGTTGTCACCATGCAAAGTACATTGCACCAAGTCTCGAAGGAGCTTTGCAAGCCCAGTGCGGGCAGCATCACAAGAAGCGCGGCAATGACGAGGGAAACCAAGTTTCTGCAAGGCACCTTTTGGCCTTTCGAAATGCGAAAACTTCTGAAAAGAAGACTTAGCTGAAGCAAGCCCACCTGCCGAAGCCAGCTGTGCCAGCTGCGAAGCTGGTTCCACTTGAGTCCTTCGTAGACCTCGGAGATGAGAAGACAGACGAATCATTCATCCTTCCATTCCTTTCCTTCGGATTCCATGGCCACCACGTCTCTGCTTTGCTGAGTTTGAAGGTAACCAGTAAGCTGTAAGGAATTCTGTGTGCAAGCCTGGATCCTCATGCTGATGTTTGCAGCCTGTGTGACAGTGTGGCACAAGAAGCCTGTTTCTTGTCGCAATCTAATATAGGTTGAGCACTGCCAAGTTTTCAACATCTAGCACCTGTTTCCTACTAGCGGTTAGCTAGCTGTAAACGAATTGTCTTCAACGGGGAGCTTGTAGCACGCAAGTTAGCCACCATCCTGAAGTCAGGCATGCAGTCATGCTCAAGATCTGCAGTCCTCAAAACATCGGGCAAAGCCTTGCAAACGCACAGTTCGCATCCTGCCACACCATGCCACAGACCTAGTGCTGCATCGGAACGCGAAGAACGCACCAGTAGAAGCAACCCGAACACCCAGTATACAGCTAGAAAACGAAGTCCACTGAGGCTGCTCTGATCACTAGGTGCTGAACCTTGTGGCTCCGGCGGAAGAATTGCAGTGCCTGACAATGTAAAGCGGCACCAGTAGCGGCCGACCCAATAATGGCTGATTGATGCTGCAAACACGCATTTAAAGGGTTAAAGGCAGGAGGCAGCTTTGGGCGCAGTGCCGGACCCCAGCTGAATAAGAAAATGTTATCTTATTCAGCTTAGTTTTGGCCCCAGGCAGGTGCGGGAGGCCTTTGCTCTAGAAAAGCCATCAAGAGCTTTAAGCCTCCCCCGCGCCAAAACCAAGCTGAATAGGAAACTATGTTTTTAGTCAGATGGGGGCCTGGGAGGCCTCGGCAGGCTCAAGCTCCCTGCTGCTTCATATTACCACAGTGACAGTGCTGTACTGCACTTGACTTGTGAAACCCTCCCCCTTGAAATAGCCTGTCACTGCCCTATTAAGGAATCTGCCGTGCGGAGCTGCTATATGCTTTGGTTATTATTCGCCATCGGAAGGTGCGGACTTTATGTGCCTTAAGAAACCCAGGCTACCTTGACTGTTCTGAAACCGCCAAAATTTGCTGAAACTACAACCGCTCGTAGAATAAGAAAACCAGACTACACTGAGCGGGCGAGAGCATTGTCTTATTTAGCGATGGCACTGTATCTCTAGGGGGATCGGCACGAACGCCACACCTAAATGAGGCCGGCGGCGTTCAACAAACGGATCCTCGTCATTTAGCCTACACTTGGATTCTCCAATCTCCACAACGAAGCTTCGCACCCAGCACATCTTGCTTGGGCACATGACAGTTTTGGGATGGGTGTCGCTTCTTCAGCTCATTTCCTCGTTTAGTACTGATACAAGAGGGATGAAATTCGGGCGTTGCTCGGGGATATGCCGAACATGATTTGCGATTACCAAGGCCTCCTTTTCGATTGAATACACGGAACCCACTTGGACTGGGCTACTGCATGCAGGCAAGATAGCAGGA
Organism: Symbiodinium pilosum; assembly: GCA_905231905.1. Taxonomy (NCBI): domain Eukaryota; class Dinophyceae; order Suessiales; family Symbiodiniaceae; genus Symbiodinium; species Symbiodinium pilosum. Next base: position 72,353 of record CAJNIZ010002980.1, on the reverse strand, counting down.
AAGGCGGGCCAGCAAGCGAAATATGCGCGGTGGAAGGGGGAGAGGGTGGAATGAGAAGATGGGAACGTGATAAGAACGCACTTCTTGTGGCCGCTGCGTAGCACACGAAAATCAAAAAGACCATGCACGAAAGAGCAACATCTTTGAGTGCAGCCTGTATTGCTGCACCGACCACTCCTACTGATCCACCGCAGACAGGAAGCACCAGACCAGTGACAACGCGCGAAAGATACGGTCAGATTCTGAGGTAAGCTAGGTGCCCAGGCTTTCTGGGCCCTCGTAATTATGTCGAACATGTGGTGCTTTCTACTTGGCATGGCGTAGACAAGAAGATGCCTGAGCTACAATCCCAAAGAACACACAGCAACCTCAATAACCGCCATGGGAGATCTCGCACCAACTCACTGCCGAGCAGCTGTGGCTGCGTCTGCGTCGACGGGAGGAAGACGAGGAAGAGGACTGACATCCACAGCAGGCCTGATGCGTTCAGGGAATCGTTGGAGAGGCGAGTCGCCATTGAGCACATGTTGCCAGGCTGCCATGCGGCACCACATTTTGGCTAAGACACCTCAAAAGGGCTGAAGAATGAGGCTTGCCCGGCATCATCTCCTCACGGAAGCGAGATGAAGCCAGTCATGCGATGCAGGTGAGATCAAGATCTCTGGAAGGAATAAGCTGTGAGCCGTGTGCAGATTTGGTGCTACGAAAGAACCCAATCAGCGACTCATCTTGTGGCAACCTGACCACTGCTTTGCTGTAGTCCTTTCCAAGTTGTGGTAACATGCCAACTTTTTTCTGCAGGTGTTGTCTCGTTTCACGTTCAAAGTCTTTCTTTGGCAAGAGCCCGGACATGGCACTTCAGTTTAAGGACATGCTGATGCATGCAGATTTGTGCTGTTTTGTTTGGGGCACCTTCTTGCTTGACAGGCCCAATTGCAACTCTTTGTCGTGGCTTTTGCATGGTGTGAGCGTTCTCTGCTACACAAGACAACTATCGACTGGCGACAACTGCCTGTATCCACTTCTGCGGAAGCAAGCTGGACGATGGAGATGTTTGTGTTCAACGTCTCGGGCAATTCCCAACCTTGCCAACACACAGGATTATCGGTGTCATCGAAGCAGCAGGAATTACACATGCTCTGTGGGTCATACAGTCATGCCGATTCAAAAATGATGATCAAAACAGCAGCCATCGGCAAGATAGGTCCACAATACAGGCCTCGCTTCGCCTCTGCGTCTAGGAAATCCACGGCACGGCGCAAAAAGCCATCGCCGTCGAGGCGGAAACCTTGTCCACCAAACCTCAGATCAGCTTGACGCTGAGGTTCAGTAGTCATTGGAAAGAAGCGCAGAACCCCAAAACAAGCAGTTAGGCTATTCAGTAATCTCTGCAAATGTTGGCGATATCGAACACACGCAGTCCGTAGCGCTTCTCATCAGCATGCAAAAAAATTGTTTGCAGAGGCTCTCGTCGGGAAGCTGCTCGGGATGGTACCAGTCCTGGTTCCAGCAAGATTTCAGCTGCATGAAGTTACAGACAGCTGCCCATGGCTTTTGACTGTGAGATGTTCATGCTGAACTCCAGCAGGTATGCTCCCGCGCGAGCTACACCTTCACGACTGCAAGGAGATACGGCATGGCCAATGGAAAGAAACATGACGCTTGTCCAGCAGCTGCGCCATGGGCGGATCAGCCCTGCCACCAATGAAGAGAAACTTGTCCTTGTGCTCAGACTGAAACATAAATATCAGCCAAGCGCTGCCAAAGGACTATTCAGGGCTCCAAGCCTTGCAGAAAGCCGCCGCCACATGCAGCCAAGCGTCTCTCGTCTTCTTGTGGGCCCAGAGCCGGAAAACCTTGAAGGCCAATGAGAACAGCCAGTCGCTGCGCAGAAATACGACACGTGAAAGCCTCAGAGACACGATTCTGTCAGGGAGTTATGCTTCCAATGCTTCGAGTTTGGTGCTGTCCAGCCACAGCTCGGGATAATGGTCGCCAGCTATCCGCAACGCTGCTCGTAGCACCGCCATACCGCCTGAGAAACAAACATGGCTGTTGCACACAGCAGCAAGACCCAGCATTGCGACTGACAATAACGAATCACATCCTCGGGGAGATCTGAAAATAAAAATCATCATACATCACAACTCATAGACTCATCGATCTTCGAATCTCGAAAGCAGACTCAGTTTGCCTCCAGGGAACTGCCCAGCTCCCCATAGCGCTCCAGCAATTTGCTAGGAGCGTCTTTGCCTGCAAAACAGTAAACGGAAAGGGCTCCGTCTTAACATCCTTGAACATGCCAACAACAACATTTGCATGTTATGATCTGATGCAAGCGCGTTGGCGCCTGCACCCTGCAGAAAGTAGGGGTTGTTAGACTCCTGGCATGTGAACTTGCAAGCTTGTGAGCTCAGACTCGCCTACGGGCCCACACGTTTCTGTGTCTTCCTTTAATTACAGAGGTGCTATTCCTGAAGCCAACAGAAGATGCCACCCAGGTTCACATAGCAGCATTACTGCCAGCTTGAACCGACTACAGCCCAGTGTCTTGTTGTGTTGTTTCTCTTATTTTCGGTCCGTATACTGTTTCGTAGCCACTCAGAGGAGCAAGGGCAACAGGGCAAAAATGACAGCAGGGTCTGAATGACAAGGCCGGCTGGTGCGAAGTTTGCTTTTGTCTTTGAACGTGTTCAGCAATCAACAAGGTGCCCCTCATGCTGATCTATTGATCAGAAGCTTCGCTGGTCAGGAAGTGCTGCAGCTGACTTGCTCGTCTTGTGCCTTGCTGCTAGTACTTCCATTAGTTATATAAGTACACGAAAGGTACCTAAACAAACACAAAGCGATGCAGTGTGACTTTTCCTTGAGCCAAATGAATCAAGTCCGCTACCGAGTCTAGATGGCTAACAACTTCATTGTAGTGGTAGCTAAACGTGCCTACGGGACGAGATTTGTTAACTCCCTTCTTTCGGACCTAGGACTCTTGTGCCAGCCTGAACCTTCGGACGGACTGTGGGAATTGAGGGTAACATCTTGCTTGTCGGGAATCTGACCGAAGCTGTGTGCTGCCTTAACCATCCGTATCAAAACACCCCTATGCAAGTTGGGCACCTTGCACGGCGTGTTGCGAGAAAGCGAGTCGCAAACGCATGAAATGCTAACAACCAGGACAAGAGCGATAAGCGCCACATCCAAACAGACTAGCAGGAAGGGTCCCTTTAAGCCTTACGTGAAATTGGCACCACTCTCCTTCTCAAGCTTCTCTTGCCCTTTCTCACTCAGTCTTCATTATTGCATTATTTTGTCTTGCATCCAAGTTGTGTAACATGAACGCCAGCTCTGTGGAGTCCTGAGCGCGGAAGTTGGCGCCACCGCCTCGAGACCGCCATGTCATCTGCGCACTGCGAACCATGAAGATCCAAAAATAATTGAGAGTCTTTATGACTTCTATCTGTGCTTGCTTGCGGCATAGCCGACACATGTGAAGTGTGCAGGTCTGCCTGTTCCACTGAAGGAGCCCTGCTCAGCAACCTAAGTTCAACTGTTTTTGGAAATCCATTGGCAGCCGAGCTCCCGACCCTTGGTGGAGGGTTAGCTTCTAAGAGGACATGTTGTGCTCGCAGTGTTGCCCTCTTCTGCTCCCTTCAATGCACAACCCTGGATTTTCCCACGAGTGAGTACCTCTGTAGAAACCTACCCAAGAGCACCCCTACAATGCCCAACCCAGAATTTCCGGAGCGATTCATACTGTAGCTAGAGCTAGTGGCCGGGCATCGCTGCCGCGCCCAACCTATCAGTAAGGCCTTAAAAACACATGCCAGGGTGGGGGTTGGGGTACTGTAAAATATTTTGATGTGCTTGTGCCGAGATGCTTTGCCAATGTCCAGCAGGTAACTGCCGTAGCCAGAACCTAGGTGTACCCATCTTTGGTTGGCATAGGTCATTTGCACTGACAAAGCTTTAGGTCTGTGAAAAATCACATAACCAGTGTAACTCGACCAGACAGGAGCCGGACCGAGCTGGATGATTTTCAACGCGAATCTATCCAGGGCATAGATGCCAGCACGCAGGTGCCTCATAACATTTCCAGATGGAGAAGGCACTGGCCGTCTCATGCTTGCAAGCTTGCTAACAGCACCTCCATGGGTGCATCCGCTCGCCATTGCAAAGATTGACTCGCCCAACCTTGCGTGCAAATGTAGCATGTGTGCTTGTGGGCCAAGACTGTCAGCTGGATGCAGCTGCGAGAAGTGCTACTGATGCAAGCCTTTGTAGGACTGAGATTATGTCGTGTGCGTCAGCACACACGGCAAACTGCAAAGTAGGCATTGCGGAGCTCCCTGCTGGCACTTTGGTGTGCATCTCAGGAAGCCTTTGCTCAACACCGGCCAGGCACACCATGTACGGCCGCCCTTGCCGATCAACGTGCATTGAGTCTGCGAAGTACATCTCGGAGCCTCGCTCGCGGCGTCAAGGGTGTCTACTACGCGTGCTGATGATTCTCTCTGTGCAGACATGCTGCCAGGGTTTGTGATCTCATCATAAAGATACTTTGCACAACCTCAATTTGAAGCGCATGTTTGATAGTAACATCTCCAGGCACGCAACAGGTTCAACAAATGGTCCGTGCACATGACGTTTAATCACCTGCCTGGCTGGTAGTACTCCATGACCCGCCAGTCCCGTCGCCAGGCAATGGTATTTCGAAGGCGCTCTGCGGCTTTGCCGACATCCCAATCCTCTTTTGGCGAGGAGGGCTGCGGAGGTCTTTCACTCGCAGTGCCGAAGCAGCTCTGCGCAGCAAAAAGCTATGAGCAACTCCCCTGCTACTTTGCTTTGTGTCACATGCTTCAGCAGCATCCTCGGCTATCAAGTAACGGCGGAGAAGATTCGACGGGTCGAGAGCCTTTGTTTCACGGCTGAAGGCAAGCAACATTTTTACTGACAATTGCAGCTACAGACTCGACAGGCTCACTCCGGATTCTGGATTCAAGCTGGCCAACCAGGAGCGGATCTCGATCCACGTCATGGCCACTGCGGCGCCCCTGATGCTCACAAAGCACGCAAAGATCACTCAAGATCCTGCAGCTTACGATGTCATGCCACTCTTGTGTCGTCCTCATCAAGGATGTCCGGAAGTTGGCTGGCCAGCTTCTGGTAAGCATCCCAGTGTAGCATGGAGGTTGCATTGGCACGCTGTGGCAGCACCATGTCATCTTGCTATGTCACATATTTGCCGTCTGTCCGGAAAACGCACGCCCTAATTACAAAGTGCAGGGGGCTTGTTCTTAGTCACCAACTGTCGAGAAACTGGGAGTGCTAGCTGTTTATATATATGTATATATGAATTATATACTGAAAAGTTTGTAACATTTTGTTTTTTGCGCTTTCTCATGGCGAGAATGAAGGGCCAAGGCTGCGGAGGTGAGCATATGTGAGCTGTATCTCTCAACAGCCAGCGACCTAAGAATCGCGCCCGGAACCGCTGCCTCGACGCGTCAAGGAAGGACCTTCAGTCAGCAAACGGGCCGCGTCTACAAGAAGTGGCTCGCTGTTTGCTCCTCAATGCTCCTCACCACAAGAAAAGTGTGTCCTACATGCAGGCTTGTGCAAACTGTGCAATTGCAGCAGAACCCAGTGACGATTGTGGGCGAGTGAATGCAAGCGACAAGTGCTTGACCTGGACCTAGACTCGCGGAACATGGCATTGACGTGCCTCGTGGAGAGGCCGAGAACTCGGTCGACATGGACCTCGAAGCAGGACACGAGGTCAAGTGAAACGAGCTGTGCCACAGATACGAGCAGGTTTGTCCGCATTCTTCCCCCTTGATGCATTAAGACTTCAGGAAGTTGACATGCGACGGAATTGCAAAGCCTGAAAAGGTGTTCCATTCGCCCCGTCTCTGAGGAAACGTCCGCTTCAGCCGCTCGCTCCCGGCTAAGTCCACCAAGTGCAGCCTTCGCTCCGCAAGGTTGCGCGGATTCCCAGAATAGTACAGGCTACGTGCTCTAACAATCCCACACCTGAGGGGCTACTGCTAGGATCGAGCAACTTCTTTGATCATCTGTCGCGCCTGCCACGCAGAGTTGCCCCGATCTCGGGATCTCGTTGCGTGGCAGTCAGGGTGAAAATCAAGTGCGACCTGGCAGAAATTGACACCACTGCCAGCATCTGTTTGACACTCTGAGCCATTCCAAACAACTTGGGAAAATCGCTTGGGCTTGCTGCCATACCAAGTACCTGAAGCTGTTTGTTGACCCTACACTGACAATCACAGTTCTTCGCCCTGAATTTAAGCTCTGAACAACTATCATGACGCGACTTGAATTACCTTAGGCCTTAGGCTTGGAAGCCAGCCACGCATTTGCGGATACTCATGGACTCAACTCAGACAAGCTCTCGCAGCGAACGTGCAGGCACAAGGCATTACTTGCATGGAGGAAGACTTTGATGATTTTTTTGCCGGAAAGCAGAGCAACCAAGCGATTGCTTCATACACTGCCCAAACGCCTGCTACTGTGGTGGTTCATGTCTGTCCGAGCGGTCTCCTGGCTTCAGAACAGGTGATGCCCCAAAGACAAGCCAGGCTAAAGCAGCTGAATCCAAGTTCGGAAAAAACTTCGGCAAGTGCGGCCCTTCGCTTCATGCCCTCCGTCAGGGCAGCCAAGGCCTCCTCGGGCGTGGAAGCCTCCAAAGAAGCAAAAGACCGGCACGAGTCGCACAAGACGCACAACTCTGCAAGTCTCACTACTCCAACATGTGCTGATATTTCAGCATGCTGTGAGTGGAAGGCTGTACCGTCAGGCCGCACATGCACACACACACACACACACAATGGATGGGAAGGAAATGCGAGGGGTGAAATATGGCCAGCGGAGTCTGTGCCAGGAGGGGTCGATTCAGACAAATTGAAAAGCCTCACACCTACTGGAATGTATAGATCCTCCAAGTGTCTGTGGCCTGCCGCCGCACAGCATCTGGGCACCGGAAGCTGGCACCTAAAGTGAAATCCACCTCCGCACAATGGTGTTGCCTTTGCATGAGCTGAGCCTTCGTGATCGCCACGTACTTCATGGACATCCACCTCACAGGAAGGCTTGAAACGTCTCTGAGTCGACCGCGAGGCTGCCTCTGCGGCTAGTGCCGAGAATCTGTAGGTCGTGCTGTCTTTCTCTGGCGATCCGACTGGCCCTACAGCCTTGTCTCCCATCTGAGTTCAAAGCATGTGTCACTGTCCCAGGACTAAGCAGATCTCGCACCTCAGCCGACATGTGCAGCCCTGCATGTATCCCAGGTTTGCACCCCTCCCCTGTTTGCCTGCACCGCAGCTCCAGTCTCTAACCCGCACAGCATTGTTATTAATGATAGCGTCCTAAGCCTCCAGTTTCCATTTTGTACTGCAACAATCGGCCTTCGAGAACATTTCCAACTCATTCCACGTTCTTGTCGTCTGCTGCATTCAGCCGTTGGAACTAGGTCCACGGTTCATATTCCGCCGTGCTACGAAAGGCATTTGAGGTCCAAAAGAATTGCAGCAACAAGGCTGTTCGCTTGGAAATTACCAGTATTTCAGTATACCTGAGGAAAGTGCACGATTTTAGTGCGTTTTGGGTGCAGAAAACGCGTTTCGTTTGTAAAATACAATGCGAACTCTGCTTTTTGGAACGTTGCGAACTACTTTGGTTTT